>PYHW01010732.1:1990635-2037969 GCA_013186435.1 Turdus rufiventris
ATCCCAGATCTCTGCTGTCATTCCATCCCAGATCTCTGCTGTCATTCCATCCCAGATCTCTGCTGTCATTCCTTCCCAGATCTCTGCTCTCATTCCCTCCCAGATCTCTGCTGTCATTCCCTCCTGGATCTCTGCTGTCATTCCATCCCAGATCTCCACTGTCATTCCCTCCTGGATCTGTGCTGTCATTCCATCCCAGATCTCTGCTGTCATTCCATCCCAGATCTCTGCTGTCATTCCATCCCAGATCTCTGCTGTCATTCCATCCCAGATCTCCGCTGTCATTCCCTCCCAGATCTCTGCTGTCATTCCCATGTCAGCCATGGGAAGCCTCCTGGCCCATGTTCACAGTGATCAAAGCCAGCTGGTATCAGTATCTCAGCACAGCTCTGGCACCAGTTCTATATTCCCAAAAGTAGGAATTTCAGTGGATCATGGGGAGCTGTGATGGCTTTGACAACACAATGCCCTAACAACAAAACCATCAGGCAACATTTGCTTATTAAATTCCAGGAGGATGCCATGGCTGGCCCTGGTACTCTCCCCCATAGCTGTTCCTATTGATTTTGCAGCTTTCCAGTTTATGAAATAAATACATCTCCTCTCAATGTGTGAAACTCATCACTTCTGGTAATGTCATCAGCCATGAATTATTGCTGTGCTACATCGAGACTTCTTTCAGAGTTTCTTTTGGCACTTCATGTGCTCACTTCCACTTTCTGTCTGAAGCATTGCAAGATCATTAGCTAAATCTGGAATGCAATTGGAGAACATGCAGGCTGACAGAAGGATCTGAACCTTAGATTCCAAAGAGAAAAATAACTTATCAGGCAGATATCCTTCTTGCTTGAAATCCCTGGCACAGTGTTCCCTGGGAAACCACTCTGGCTGAACGCCACAGCACTCGCTGAACTCACGCTGGCTTTACTGCAAATTCCTGAGAGCCAAAGCTGCACACGTCTGCTAACAATCATAGCTGGGCATGATACCATCCTGAAATGCAATTCTGTGCACCCACAGAGGATAAAACTGTCCTGACCCTTCTCAGCCATGGCTGAGGAGGAATTTTCTCTGCAAGAACAATCAAGCTTTTCCCTCCATGCTCATGTTCTGCTCGTGCCCACTCGCTGGATCTGAGTTTCTCATCCTGACACCCAGCAAACACCCCAGGGATGCACAGTGATTGTGCAACTCCTCCTTTCTCTTGGTCATTTCTTTGTATTTCTTCACATGGAACCTTTCTAATGAGACCTGCTGAACAGGTCCCAAAAGAGCTGCCAGTGCCAGTTTTTGCAGATCAGGTGAATACCTGGAGAGTTTGATGTGATCTCAAGACCAGCTGAGAAGTGCAAAGCTCACATCAGAGCTCACATCAGTACCTGGGCCCTTCACAGGAGCTGCAGAGCTCTCAGATTGTCCAGGCCTCTCTGGGGATGGATCTAAATTAATTATTCAGTAGAACATCACCAAGCTGAATGTTTTTTTTTTTTTTGATGGAAAAATAGGAAAAAAAGTTGGAACTCTAGGAAACATCAAAAAGAAATATGAAAAAGAGCAAGGAAAAAAGAGCCTGAGCTCTTTCTGCTCTAACTGTGCTTGGAGCAGCTACTGGCACTTCCTGGATGGTCACTTCATGAACTAATTGGTTCATCATTTTAAAGTTGAAATGCTCTGTGCCTGGACAAGTTTTGCTTTTGTACTTTTCTAATTCCATCATCCTTTTAGTGGCTTTAATGCAATTCAGTGCTGACTCAGTTCATGCAGGAGAGATGCACAGTTTTAGTTTGGATAGGAATTAAGAGGCTCTCCAGTAGCAGCAAGTTTTTCCTTCCTGCACAAAATGCTTTTTCCCTTTAGCATGCCATCCTTCCATTGTGCCCCTAATCAAATAAAGTGATGAAAGTAAACATCTGTAATTCAGGAGGCGTTTGATCGCTGCATTTGAAGCCAGGGGTTCTTTTACAAGTGAGCTGCCCTCTCCCAGGGTGGGACACGTGATTACCCAAGTCCTGTTGTTCCAACAGACATGCTTAAACCACCTATTGTGTGCTCTCTCCATAATTCTATTTGTGGTTTTGTTCTGTCCTGGCTCCTGCTCTGTGAGCTCCTGCTTCCCCTAATCCTCTTTAAATGAATGAGACACAGTTCTGAGGCCCAGAGATCTTGTTATCAACAATTACCAATTTCTGCCTTTTTGCAACACTTAAGGAATCAAAGGTACAAAGAGGATATTAAAGATCTTTCAAATACATGAATCAATAAGCCATATTGGATTAAAAGAATTTATCAGCAACCCTTTCATAAATCTGGAAGCATTAAAACTAAGAAATATTACAGTGACCCCAGGTTAAGTACAATAAGGAACAGAGCTGATGAAACATGGCTAATGATTGTGTTGGAAATGCACACACAGGGGGCTGGAGAGGCACTGCAGGTTGGCCCCCACCCTCCCCATCGTGCCCCACACCATTCTTTTCATTGTGCTGAATGTTCCCAGCCCACAGAACAAAAGAAAGCAAAAAGCCCATTTTTGGTAACAGAAAGACACGAGAAATTGGTGGGATCTGAAGCCCTGCAGAGGTTGGTTCTGAACCTTTTTGGCCACTTAAAAAAGAATATTTCCTTGTTACCAGCCCACACCAGCTCAATTTGTGTTATTTATGAGTTTTGAATCATCAGAGAACGCCACTATTGTTTATACAAATACCTGGCAAGGAAAAGCAAAGCCCCCTCTCCATCATGGTCAGGCCTGCAGGGAGAAGGAGGAAAGGAATTTTATTCAAACTAAAGTAACCCTGTGATAACCCAGTAAGTTTGCTTTTGGTAGTTCTGTGGCAAAACACAGGTTAAATAACAGGAGTGTTTTATAATGCATAGCATGAACAAAATCAAAGCTGGGGAACAAACCCTCTCTTCAAAGGTCAAATGTTTTCACTGTTTGATGGAAGTTTGAAAAAGTTCAGAATAATAAAAATTACATTGAATTTGGGACGCTACACAAAGTGTAAAAAATTTCCTTCCATTATAAAGAGTCTTGGTTTTGTGTCACTTATTTGATGTCTAGAAAGTCTCATACCTTACTAAAGCTACCACCTACACCTCTATTGATTTAATTTATTTAAACAAACCACTGCAGGATTACTGAAATATATATTTGTTCCATTTCAATGAACATCTAAGCATCATGTCCCTACAATAATCATATTCATTCCAGAGATAAATATTTTATAGCAAGACCTTACTGTGAAGTTAATACACTAACTATGTTCTTTACTCAAACTCAAGAGACAAATTAATATCCACTCTATGCTGATTCCACACATAAAATACTTAATTTAATTGGAATAGCTGGTAGAGTAAAAGGAAAAAAACCATTAAAGACTGCACTGGAATAGTAACACCCTTTAATAGCCCATAGTATATTTATTTCTTTACTGCCTAACTCTGATGGGTTTATTTTCTTTTCTTTGTGTAGAACTTTTACCTCCAAGTTGGATTTGAGAGTTAGAAAGTGGATGGGAATTTTTCATTGAAAGGGGCCAAATTCTGAAAGCCCTTTTCACTGAATATTAAATAATAATAATTTAAAAACATGGGCATTGGGCAGCCTCTGTACAGTGCTTGAAGGTGACAGGAATTCAAAGATTCAGGTACCCAGAAAATCAGGTTAATCAGCTAAAATCAGCAGTTTAATCCCAGTTTAACCAACCCAGAAGTCCTCTGTGAGGGAATAACTGAGAGTGCCAAGAGAGGCAGGGAAATCTCCACCCTTCCTCCAAGGTTTGGGAATTGGACAAATTCCCAAGCTGGTCTGGACTCAATCCTGCTTGGAGCAGGAGGCTGGACCAGGAATCTCCCAAGGTCTCTGCCAACTTGAATAAAGCTGGTTTAGGCCAGGCTTAACATCCACCTGAATCCACAAGATTCATTCTTCTGAGAGTGGCCAGCTGTGACCAGGAAGAGGAAAAAAATCAGGACAATTATAATGATTCATAGCCCAGATTCCAGTTTGTGGATTTCCAGAGCTGGTGGGTGTTTATTCTTTATTGACATCCCTTTTTCAATTCTTGGAATAATTAAATCAATCTTTGTTGCAGAGCTTTCTTCCATGAGTATTTCTGATTGCTTTTGGAATCCATTTAAGCACAAGGCACATGTTACAACCTGCTCCAAGGAGTCTGACAATTCAATTCAATTCAATTCAACAATGCAGGAAAAGCACCAGAGTCTTTCATGCACATCAAACACTTCTCACTCACTGCTGAGCTTTTTTTTTTTTTTTTTTTTTNTTCTAGTGATCTTTCAGAATGGAGGCAGCAGTGATGAAAATGTCCTTTTCAGCTTTGGTTTTTGCTCTCCCAGGCCTCCACACAGGTCTGGCTGTAACCAGAAGGCACCTCCAGCCACATGAGGCATTTTAGTGCTGTGGCTCTGCACACAGAAGCTCATGGCTGTTCAGGATTTGATATCTATGCAATTCTTATTTTGAATATTTTATTTCTCCTTATGACAGCTCCAGAGAGGAGAGGTTAAGAACAATGAAGAGCTGCCCTCCCTCGTCTTTCAGCAGCTGCTTCTCCTGTGCTCAAGGTTTGCAGTGAATTGAACTGTGCATTGTTACCAGAGCTGTCTCCTCCCAAACCTTTCAACAGGACTTTGATGATCCCCGCCTGAAGAACCGCTCCTCTCCTCTGCAGCACAAATGGGCTGAGCCTGCCCAGCCTTGGAGCTCACCTGGAAAACCCTCCCAGCTCTGAGGGCACCAAACCCAGCAGGGCTGCCCAGGGAGCCTCTGCCAGGGAAGGTTCTTCCAGAGGACAAACGCTGCACAGAGATGGTCTCGTTGTATTTGAGCCCATCCCAAACCAGAACTTCTCTCTGGTCCCATCCTTCAGTGATTGCTCTGTGGATTCTTTTCCAATTTTTGGTTTCTGTGCATTGTGCAAACAGAACTTGGCTTCCAAAGCACTCCATTCTCTGCTCATGCAGCAGACTGTGAAGGCTGAACACACCACAGGTACAGCAAATTCTAAACATGTCTGAAGCTTTATAGATCACAGGGTTTTTCCTTTTTAAAGGAATTTTTGTCTTATTCTCCTTTTTCACATTTACCATTCAGGTAGAGACCAATACACACCAGAAAGACACAAGTTTTTAAAAGCTAATTGCAGAAAAAATGGCATTTCCTGAACTCCCTTATTCTACTTGCTGAAGTTAAAACGTTTTTCTGTATCTATACACTGAATTTTCAATTTTCACTTCTCCTACTTTATCTTTTTTAAGAGAGCAATGAAAAGACAATATTTACAAAGTTAGCCCCAAAACAGGAGTTTGATTTGGAAAATGGGAGGATTATATCAATTACATCTGTAGAAACTGTTTTAAATTGCTTAAGAAATCTTCTTGAAATTGTCCTAATCATAATGAACACTTTTAGGTGTACTTTTAGACAACTAACAATTATATCAAGGGGGCAGAATTGGCCATGTTAAGAACAAAATGATGAACTGAACCATGAAGCTCATTGATACTTTCAACAATGCATTCAATGTTACTAAAACATATTTTTAATAGAATTTAAACTAAGCAGAACCCCCTGAACACCACATATAAACCTCCACTGGGAGAAATACTCAATTACTTTCTGCATGCGTAATACCCCTCCAGAATAATCTTCAACTTCTATAGGGAAGGAGTTGAAGTTTTTAACCAGGGATTTGGTCACACTTCATCAGTGTCATATTTACATGAGCTCAGCCAAACACCAGTGAAAGTTTTACTGTCAACTTACTTTGCATGTTCTGGTATTAATCCCCCCAAAGCCCATTGAGGTGCTCCCTGAGGTGCAATCAGTTCTCAAATGTTGGGAAGGGTGTTTAAAATCGAGGCTAAATGGATTTGCCAAGGTATGGAGTTTGTCCTATGGCGAGTTTGCAATGTGTAATGCAATTAAAAACATTCTGTAGGACCCAGCTTGAAAGATGGCAGAGAAATAATGCAGAACATGAAATATGGGAATGCTGTGCACCTGTATTTGGTACGCATTTATAAATACATCATAAAAAGATATAAATCTTATCTACAGACAAACCAGACAAGCCCTAGTGGATTCAGATACCCTTCAGATAAAAGATCCAACAGACAATACAAGCACTTTAATCTCTGTGCCTTTACAAGTGTTTGATGTGTATTTTAATACAGCAACAGCAATTTTTAGTTCTTTAACAATTACAAGTAATTGCTGTGTATATGGGAATTTAAGGCCCAAAAAGTAAGTGAATATGAACCATTCTTGAAGTTAGCCACATAAAGCTGCCCATTTAAAAGCCATAAACTTCCCAGTCTATTAGAAATTGAGCACATTTGTATTTTAAGAGGTTTTCCAAGTGCAAGTGTGATTTACATTGCTCAGACACTTCCAGTTATTATTCATTTCCATGAAGGAATGCCCAGGAGAATGGCTTGGAATGATTCATCTTAGCCTTGCACCAGTTCTGTACTTTCTGTTTCCACCTGTGTCTATGGCAGAGCTTTTGTTCAGGTTTTTGTGGCTTTTTTTCCCCCCCAGAGCTGTATTTTCCCTCTGAACCACCTCAACAAGCACCATACCCTTTATATTACAATATTTTGCCATCCTTACAGAATATTGGGACTATTCTATGTGTTAGCTCTAAAAAAATCCATATAGTAGTCAAGAACTATCAAGGTCATTTCCTTTGGATGAGTTATGTTTTGTCTGGATTTTTCCATTTTTTTCCTCTGGCAACATATGGCCAATCAGAATAAGAAAATCCCATCTGTTTGCAATTGGTTTCAGCTACCATGCTTTAGTCTGCTGGTAATATTTTGAATTCTAAGCTAAGTAGGTCTTAAGCTGAGATTTTTTTTTTTTTTTTAAACAGATCTCTACAAAGGAGAAGATTCCAAACCAGGTTTAAACCAGCAGAGATACTTTGAGAAATAATTTTGATTTTGCATTCTCTGTTATTATCAGAATAAAAGCATTTCTAGAGCTGTAGTTCTTAAAGATAAAAGCACAGGGGAAGTGACAGCCCCACTCAGAGTGTTTTTAATATTTATACAGAGCCCAGCAGAGCATTCATTGTGCTGAGATCAATAACGGTGCAGAGTTTTGATTTAAAGCCCCAGTTGATAACAAAGCCTGGCTGCTGCTGGCACTGGAACCACACTGGACTTGTCCAACCAGCCTGGGGTGAAGTTCCTCTCTCATCATCTCTTCCTGCTAAACAAACACCTGGGTGGGGAAAGCAGCTGATGAACCAGGGCTGCAAGCCCAGGCTACATTTATTTTTGCTGGATTATTTATAATCCACACCATTCCTCCCTTCTAAAACTCTGCCACTGAGATATCCTTGGAAACATTCACATCTCCACTTTTAAAGGAGCAAAGTTCCTTTTGAGAAACCCAGCCCAAACAGCCATGAATTGATCAAATGGGATGTTGAATTTACAAAAAAAAAGAGGGCAATATTTACTGTATTTAAGTTTTTATTTGCTACAGGGTGCTGCACCAGATGCTGTGAGTGGTGACTTAGGAGATTTTCCTACTTCTAAGCATCAACTAAACCAAGTTGCACATTCACAAGCCAAGGAAATCTTTCAGATTAGTGTCTGATAAGGGAGTAAATAAACCCTTACAGCAAACAGGAATAATAATCTCAGCATTTCAGTTATTAAACCTACTGTGCATCAAATCATCTCAGCAGTGCCTAGGAGGAAATCTTTGGAGAATAAACACCTGATAAATCATCCATGCAGAGACACGGTTAAATACAAACTCATACAATGTCCACAAGCAAATGAAAATTTCAGGGCAGATTTATTAGCTTGTGGATGTTCCTAATTACTTGAAAAACTATAGGCTTACTACCAATGGTAACAGCAATCTGTAATAAGACCCTAAATCTTTGAAAGGAAAGAAGTTGCTTATTGAAGAAATGGTTTCATTTTCTCTCTCTTTTTATTCTTCACTCTTGGAACACAAAGCAAATATCTGGTGGGCCAGGGCAGTGGGTTCTGTTATCCTGTCACTCCCAACAAGGCTTCCTAGAAATGTGCCCTTAGAGATGCAGAGCATAGGGCAGAGCAGGGGCTGATTTATTGCATTCAATTATTTTTGTTTAAAAGTTTCCTCTGGGGCACAAGCACGTAATATATTGTACTTTCCATTACCTGGTGCAAATGTAAAACATACCTGAAAAACACATTTCATGCTTAGAACATATTAAAACAACAAGTAAGATGTCATGGCATGAGTTTGATAGATTAACTGCCACTTACTGATGTTGTACTATATTAGTTAACAGCAAATTAATATCATCAGGCATATTTCCTCTTTTAGACCTAAAAAATATTGGTATGGAACCAGAGATTCCCATAAATTCCTATCACTCAGGTCTAGAAGAGGCCTTTTAATCTCATTTGGGACAAGATAAGCAGCAATTTCTCCATTTGTTTGTAAACCTGTTACTCATTCAAACCCTCTTCTACCTCAGTTACCTTTTGTAAAGTAGAAAATTTTTATCCTAAGAGCCCCAAAACCTCCACAGCCATCCCATGGGTTTTTCACCACCAGGTTCTACCTGATGCCCACGCACACTCCTGGATTTTAGGAAACATTTCAACAATTTGTGCAGAGCTTCCCATAACTGTCCCTGCCAGGGGATGTGATCAGGACCTTTTGTCACACACTGATCTACACCAGGGAACAAAATTTGTTTTAAGGGAATCTTAAAAACCTCAACCACCAGAAGCTTTTAGAATCCTTGAAGTATGGCATAGAGAATATTAAAGAATTTTAAAAGAAATCATGAGGAGATACAAAAGCCATAGAACAGGGGTAGAATTGGGTCATGCTTTGAATTTTTAGGTCTAGTATGGTACTTGAGAAAGAAAACTTTTAAATGCTACATTTCAAGTTTTTTCTGTGGCATGCCATGAAGCACCAAAGCAATTGGTATTTGTGTTCTTGGGCAGTCAGAACTTCCCTGCTCCAGCTCCTTCCCAAAGCACCTTCCCAGGGCTCTGCTGCAGATGAAGTAGTGCCAATTTAAACCCAGCCCAGCTGAGATTGCTGTCACTAAACACAGAGTCATGAAGGGAGAGTCAGTGATGACAAATGAGCTCTAAAGGCTGACATTGCCAGCTTCTGCCAAAAAGAAAAGCAAGAGCACCTTTAATGAGCAGCAATCAAAGCAAAGAACCCTCCCTGAGAGGAGCAGGGCTGTGTTCATGCAGTGAAATAGCAGCTAGAAAGCAGAGGGAGAGCTCGAAAGAAGAGCTTGGTTGATGCCCAGAGCCAGCTGGCACAACTGAAACTGCAGAAAACAAAGCTTTGAAGGATCAGGATTCAGCTTATTCTAAAAATATTAATAATGAGATGATAAATTGAGGAGAAGAGAAAAATTAGCTGCATTATTTTGGGCTATAAAGCCAAATGCTGAAGTAAGGAAACATGGATCTCTATTAAATCCTTATCTTCACATTTTCCAGATCCAGCCCATTAGGAAGTTAAGAGTGGAGGAAGTGGGTTCGACTAATTAAAAAAGAGGCAATGCAGGAGTGCAGCTGTTCCTGCTTAAGCACAGTTTCAGAAAACTTTGTGCAGTTTTGCAACCTTGATCTCCAGGCATTTCACCCCAGTTTCCTTCAGAAGAGGATGAAGACCTTGAATAATGCTGCAGAATGCAGCTGAGCTTTCATCCACAGTATCTTTTGTGGGTTTTGTTTAAATTAGGAAAATGCTTTTTTAAAAGTATTTTTTGGGGAAAAACTCTGGTATATAATAAAATACTGAATTAGAAAGCACAAGTGTTCTGGTAAAATTTTATTTTAATATTTTGGAGTGCTAAACTAAAACTGGAATACAGATCATATTGCACTTAGATTATTTCAAACAATAAAACAGAATGACTGGGCCTGGTTTATTTAGAATCTAAGGAGTGTTCTCAATGCAAAGGGGGAAGGAAGGAAAAAGTTCTGTGCTGGAATCCTAAATGAGCAAGTATCAAAAAACTAGTGAAATGTGCAGCCCAGTGAAAGGTTCAGCATGTAATGATAAAAGCACAGCAGTGGTTCAAAAGCAAACAAATCCTGCTAGAATGAAAAATCAATGAGCTTTGAGAAATTGTGACAATGACAAGGTCCCTCTCCCTGTGAGAGCAAACGGAGAAGCCCCATTAGCAGAGCAGCCATCTGCCTTTTCCTGCTCCCCACGTCCTGCACCAGCACCCAGGCCACTTTCTCCTTCATCAATACAAGCACAATCCCACTGGAGCAAACTGGCCCAAAATTTAGGGGAAAAGGAAAAATCAATGATCTGGGGTGACACAGAAAGGTGCCGGAAATCAGCCCTTAAAACCAAGCCTAAGCCAGGCCAGGCCAGGATTTGGAAGGCAGGGGAAGAACTCCTTGGTGCACAAAACAGTGCCAGGGAAGGGATGAACCCACATCCCATAGAGAAAACTGATTATTCACACACACACACAAATTAAATATTGCCATAATTCTTCTGCAAGGTTATCCCACACAGCAGTGGGCAGCCAATGTCAAACAAATGTGATTTCCCTGAATGCAGCTGAATAAAGCTGGAGGTGAAAGACAAATTTGGATTATTGATAAGTGTCTCGGACTTGTCCCCTTTGATAACTCTCTTTGCAGCCAAGCGAAATAGCTCTCAAATAATGGCTGCAATACAAACTGGGAGGGAAGAAATTTCACAGGAGCCACCACATAACCAAGCGCAGTAGATAACACAAGTTTAGAAGGCAACAGGAGTAAAAATTCTACTCTCTTGAAGAGAAAATTGGCTCTGCCTCATTCCCCAAAGGTGACATTCATAACAAACCCCAAAGCAACAAGTGGTTTATATTTGGGGTCTGTTTTATCAGCTGATAGTTGAAATCTTACTGTGAGAAAGGCAACATTCTGCTTCTACTCATGGCAGCTCTCTCGTTGCTTTGCATGACTTTCAAAGCAACAAAATAGTTGGGAAATAAATTTTCAAAAGTTCAAGAACTACTCATTAACAGTCAGACATCTGCACTTCCCAAACCACCCAAAACAAAGGCTGCTTCTTAATCCCAGTGGATCATGTGGACAGCAGACTGTGGGGGAATGCAAGGAGTGTTTTGGCTACAGCACTAATTCTTTGCAGTGAATAAATAGATTTGCCTAAAAAGTAATGCAAAACACACATATTCCCTTCCAAATTCCCCAAGTGCCTCGTCTTCCTTTTCCCCATCCTTTCTGAGGGGCTCTGCTCAATGGACAAACACTGCTCCAATTGCAGCTAATGAAGAGGATGTGCCAGTTCTTTACCCCTGGAGTCCAGATCTGGTTCTCTTCAACAAGCTCTGCTCTTCAATAAAAGTTCTCCTCCAAGTACAGCATGAGCACACCAACTTTATACAATGGCTCTCCCATTTATGACATGAGAAAAGCATTTTCTCTATGACCATAAACTCTAATGATTCATTTGGAACCAGTAAAACAGGGGGTTTAGCTGCCTTGATGAACTTACACATCCACTGTGGATTCATCTTTTAAAAAGCATAAATAGCACAATGCATCAGAAAAACCCAAACCAAATCATTCCTTAGCTTGCGGCTTTATGAGTTACAATAAAAACAACCTGTATTTATTTAGTTTTTCCACCCATAAATATTAGAGAATGTTCAAATTTGGCATGGAATCTATCTGCATCTCAGTGTTGTGCAGTGATAAAAGAGATGGCAAGAATTTCAGAGATAACAACACCTGCTTGTGCCCCAGGGGAATGAGGTGCAAGCTCTTAGTGGGGTGGGTCAAACAAAATCACATTGACCCAAAAAACCCCACCCCAAACTACTCTGCAAAGTACATATTTCTGCCTTTCAGAAAGAATGCACAGCGCTATCGTGGCTTACTGTGATTTCTCAGATGATTTCCAAATGTTTCATTACTAAACAGTATGGGATACAATTTCTGATCCAGATGCTTAAAAGAACAAATCTAACAGAGAAACTTAATCTGAGCTGGACTTGGCAAATTTTCCAAGAAAAAAAAAAAAAAAAAAAGTAGAACGATGTTTTGGAAGCTGCTCAAACAAAAGCCAAAATGGAAATATGCCTCTTTCAACCATACCCTGGGCTGCTGTTAAAAATAAGAGGGACACTTAGAGTTTCCACAAGTGTGAAGTGCAGCTGAGGTTTATAAAATAGAAAACTTCGATGTCAAAACTGCCCAAGAACAGTTCTTTACTTTTGTCTTCAGCTAAAGCCACCGTTCTCTACATTGTATTAACAAAAAAATATGAGAGGTCTTGCATTTACATGGAATAGTCTTGATCAATTAGAAGGAAAATTTTAGAAATGATTATGCTTTAAAAATAACCCCCAGAAGCATGTAGATGGCAGAAGGGACACAGTCCCCTGCCCAGTAATTAATGCAGACTATTTAAACTTTAACCTGACCACTTCAGAGCACCCAATGAACACAGGCTAAACTTACAGAGGTTTTTTCACCTCCCGGCTGAGAGCTCCAATCTGCTTGGAGTCACGTAGGATTTATGTGAATTCAAATGTGCTGAGGTATTGCTTTATCTGATAGCCTTGTTCCTCTCCTGAAGAAAGACAAGGCTAAATCTTTGTACAGCCACACATCTCTCTATAAACACCAGGAAAATTTCAAATCTTAGCCAATTCTTTTTTATTATTATTATTTCAAGCCATTCAGAGAGGAGAAGGAACCAAATTTATGTTTGGCTTCACTTACTTCTGGGAAAGAATTTGGCCAAATGTTTGTATTCCATCAAGAGGAAGAAACTATGAACTTCAACAATAAAAATAACCAATACCATACACAAATTACATATGGAAGAATGGTGGTAATTGTCTGTCTTTTCACCCCCCTACCTTATATTATTGCTGTATGGTTGCAATTTAAGGAGTAGAAAAGCTCCCAAAGTAGAATTCCTACAGTGAGCAAGCCAGACAGAACTACTACAGGGAGTATCCCTGCATGCCACAGGCTGTGTGGAGTTTAATTATGTAAATCTAGAACACCATATTCACCTTATATAAATCAATTTTATTCTAATTTCCTAGCAAGGAGGAAAGGCTCACAGAACCCAGAGGTATCAGAGCTAGAAAACATCTGCAACAAATCGAATTCTTTTATTCTGCTGCAGCCACTTGGCACCCAAAGTGTGAGAAATGGCTATCACTTAGTAAAGCTGCTGTCCAACTACTTGAAAGCACACTCACTTTGAGAATAAAAGCTAAATTACAAATCTTCTTACCTTGATTGGAGATTTACATTCTGTAATAGTACAGAAATGTATAGGAAGGGAGAGTTCAGTATATTAAATTTATGATGAGTTTAGATACCTTAACTTCACCTCGATTTTAATTACGTAACAAGATACCAAAGTTAATTTTTAAAAAGACCTGAACACCATCATTAATATAGACATTTAGCCTCCTGTCAGTGAATTGTGGAGCTTTTAATTTCCCTGTGCATGACTGCAATGCTGGTTTGAATTCAGCCCCACAATGGCCAAGACATTTCCCAGAGTGGTAACAAAGAGGGGTTTTGTTACGGCTGCTGCAGGGGTCAGTGGCAGCTGCACCCTGGGCCTGCCATAATCACTATCAAATACTGGCCTGCAACAATGGCTGCTCATTGGAATATAAAACAATTGGAATGTTGAATCTGGAATTTCAGCAGCTGCTACTGGACATTTTCCATAGCTTTGAAGCATCAGCTATCAGCGCGCTCATTTTCTGCATCTTCGCATCGCAGATCTCATCTTAGTGATAAAAAACATTTGTGGGATTGGAGCACGAGTCAGATGCCTGATATAAACCAGTATAAAATTAATCCCACAGAAATGGCAATATTCTTAATCCAAACCATTGCAGAGCTGCATTTTGCAAGGCAGTTTCTCCAGGAGCTGCCCTCGTGGAGCCTGAAGCGCAGAGTGAGATGGGAGAGGGGAAAGGGCAGAACCTTTCCAGCTCAGCCTTTCCTCCCAAACCAGCTTCATACCCGAGTTTATTTAAGCCAAGCCTTATTTTTGCACCAGGAAAGAAGTGAAATGATTGCATTTTGCCACTCACAGCTTCAGTGAGCACTGGCCTTGCCTGATGAAAGATCACTTGATTATCAGCAGCAGGCAGACAATAAATCACAGTGCTGTGACTGTCTCAGCACTTTATTGTTAATACACACTGGGCCAGCTAATAGCAGGTTTGTCCCCGTATTTTTAAATCTCTCTCTTTTTAACGAATATTTAAAGACATTATTATATATTTTAAAGCAAATTTCAACACAGTGGAATTCAAATAATTCTGCTAAGTTAGATGTCAGGCTTATTCTGGCAGACATGAGCAGGGAGGAGCTCTGGCAGGACAGGATTCAGAGGTTGACATTTATTTCTCACTCAATAGGATTCAGTTTCACTTAAATATAGCCCTCAAGGAATTAAAGAATAAAATATTCAGGCCCTGACACCTAAGAGCTCTCAGAGAACATGGATGTGATGAGAAATACATGGCAGATTTTGCAAACACACATAGAGATATTTACTGAAACACTGCTCACCTTCTTCCCAGAGTTATAAATAAATTTTTTTCTTCTTTAATAAGGCTTCAGCAAACAAGATTCCCAGAGAGCTGAAAACAGCGCTGACCCCAGTGAGGATCTACTGACAGAGACAGGAGGAACAAACACATTTTGGCTGAGTGAAAAGAAGCATATTCAGTGTCAAGCACAAGGAAAGCAATTCAGACAGATAATTCCTGGGAGACAAATGATTCTGGCACCAGCAGAAAGAAGCAACACGAAAAACCTTTTCCAAGGTCATCTCTGGATGCACAGCATCAGAAGGGGAAAGCCAGACTCATGGAAAATATTTAATCCATTGACACAAATTCAGGTGAGTTCCAATATTCCCTGGCCATCAGAACATTATTTCTTGGAAATTCTCAACAGGCAGCTGCTCAAGAGTTGATGTGTGGGTCATAGCCTTTCATGTGAAACACAATCACACACTGAAAAAAATAGTTCTGTTTAGATTAATTAATTCAAATTGGTAACTAAACAGATCAGTTAAAATCAAAGCATCAGGGAAAGACAAAATGCAGGGCAGAAAAAGAATAGGAAAATGCAAATTGAGAAGGAAAAGGAAAATTGTCCAAAGGAGATGTGACAATTTCAGTGTGCAACCACTGTGGACATGATGTGACAATCGGCTGCACTGCTTGTGAGAGCTGCTTTAGAGAGGAGTTTCTATTACAGTTATTACAGACAAACATCAGTGTGCAAAACCACTGAAAATTCACAAAGAAAATTATTATAATGGCTGCAGAACCTCTGCATGAATAGCTGAGCCTGTTCATAGCAATATATTCATTTCAAATAACGCAAGTAAATATTTATTTCTGCAACTATTTTCAATTTTTGTCTCTCAAGGGATTATCAAGTCAATATCCATGTGCCCAACAATGAACAGTGCAGTAAAGAGAATTTGGTTTCCACAGAACAATTTCATTTTGAATTTTTGGAAGTGTAATATAGGTCTGTGCTTCAGAAATTCTCAGTAATGATCTATGTGGAATGTTTAGAGAATATTTTACAGCTCACATGCTCCATTTATTTTATCTTAATTGTATGAAGCCACCACCACATTTAATAACTGGTGGTATCAGCTGACATAAGCAACTATGTAATATCAACCAAATGCAGCCAGACACTGAAATTATTTAACGTAAGCAATGTCAGATGAATGTCATTCTCCTCCTAACCTCCCAAGATATCTGTTTCAGTGCTCCTACACAATAAATAACTGCCAGTCACAAACACTTTGCTTCAGAACCAGCCACTCTTCCATTTAGTTGAGATTGTCAACAAAAGCAAGGTTGGGAAAACCCAAGCTGATGTCATGGTTTTCGTGGCATCTTTTCCACAACAAAGCCTGGATTCAAGATCTGACCACTCACAATTTCTAAACCAGATTATAAAGCTAAATCCATGCAAACCCTTAATGGATCAGGATTTCATTTTGAGCGCTGCAAAAACTTCGGTTGTGGCCAAGTCTTATCAGCTCTGGTGGCAGCCAGATTACAGGAGCTGTGCCATGGATCAGGGACAGGCACCCCCAGCCTAAACCAATTACACACTTAGCACCAAGTTGTCAAACTGCAGCCCCATGCCAAATGCTGACATGTAATTTCTGTAATGCTTACACATTTTAAGGAGAATTACAGTAAATGGAGAGCCTGGGAAAATGTACGGTGGAAAGAGCAGCGTTTGGAAATGCAGATTTTAGTGGTGTGGAAATGAGGGATCCACACCAACTCAAGCTTTACCACTGCAGAATCTGCTGGATTTTTACCAGAAGTCCACGGTTCAAACTCCCCTGCATCTATTCACAGGCAGACAGATCTATTAAATTATTTGCCAGCTGGGAGTCATTTCTTTTACAATAAGCAGCGGAGTGAGAGGTAACTACAAAGCAATCCAGAGCTGTCCTAATTACTCCTTCCAGGCAGGAAAACGTGTGATAAAATGCATGTTTTGTGATTCCCTTCCCCTTTACTGGCTTCAGCAGTGTTAACCTGTAGCTTCTGATGGTTTCCACAGCACCCTCAAACCTGGTGAAAACCCCAGACAGACAATCACTGTACAATTGAAGGCACGTAATTAGCAATTATTTCATGCACACTTCACAATAATAATCTGTTACGTACTAAGGGGAAAGAAACATTAATGAGCTACTTCTGGTGCTGCTCTGTGTACTGTGTTTGCATAATAATGAGGCCCAATCTGCTGGAAAACACAGAAAGGACAAATTAATAAGGTGCTCATTTTTGTCTAATGATGCTTAATACAGTTGGAGCAATCTGCTCAAGACAAAAGACGGGCACTCAGACATAGCCGATTATGCATTCGCGTGGCAGCTGAAATCTTTATTAAACAGAATGATGAATCTGATTAACATGTGATAACAAATATTCAGTCTGGGAGCAGGGCCCTGGCACCTCCCGCCAGCCCCAGCGAGGCTTTACTCAGATTGAGGTCACACCGCGATTCCCCGTAGGCGCATTAAGATAAAAGTTTGCCAAATGTGGTAACGTGATGAACAAAACAATCTCCTGTTCTAGAAAAGCTACTGTCTCAACAGCTGACTGTCTAATCAGTGATAGCAACAACTCCTTAATAAGTTTAAAATTTTAATTGTGGGTTTCGCTCGCCTTTTAACATACGAGGGATGATTTAGTACATTAGCTAAGCTACATTTGTGCTAGCTATTCTCTCTAATTCCAAAGTTCTGCCTTCTATTCCATGTCACAAACACAATTCTAGTCCCCAAAAAGCAATATACAATTATTTAGGGTGTTTTAAGCAATACAAAAAATAAGAATGATTTAGATGGCACTGATTTCATGTTAATGGAGGTTTCTAGGTCAATGGGGAACACAGGGTGTCATTGAATTTGTAGAAATGTAGCAGTAAATTTAAAAATCTAATTTTCAATAGAAATAATTGATTAAAAAGGAGATTAAAAGAATGTATAAGATGCAGTTTGCTAATCCCACTTTAAATTTAAGTCATGGAAATACAGCATTGCCTCTTTAAAGAGTGACCAAATCTAGGAGCAAATAACAGCTCTCAAATCCAGGGATCCTATTTTAAGCTTGCTTTGCTGGAGCAATGTGATTTCTATTAAATGAACAATTCCTTGCCTTCCAGAACCAACTGTACTTGATTTATAGTCAGCACATGACACGAAGCAATTTGAGATGACACACGATACCTCCTGACAATGAACATGATTTACCACAGGGTGGGCAGCAGTAGGAACGAGAATGTTGATTTTATCTCCACAAATATATTGCTCAGCAACAGCAGGAGCTTGGATTCAAGAGTATAGAACTGGGAGCTACGAGTGACTGAATCACAGCTTCTTCACTTTAGTGCATCTGTGTTTGCTCTGGGAAATGATAGCACATCATAAATCATCATTTTCAGCTCCTTGGAGTCATCCTGTGTGCCTTCATTTACATGAATATAATCCCAATTACAAGATAACAGCCAGTGGAGGTGATAAAATTAAAGCTGTATTTACCTCTAGCATAATTCATTCCCAGTCCATCCTACCTTTGTAAACATATATGATTATTTTCACACACAAAATTTTTTTAAAATTCAAAAAAAGATAGTGGCTTCCTTCCTCACCCCCTCTAATGGCACATTGAAGTCACCTGGCACATTAATGCACCCCAAAGACCTGGTTAGATCTGAAGAAGAGGTGGACAAAGGTTTCCCAGCCCTGTGGAACATGATGGGATATTTTTTTCCCCCCTCTCTCTTGAACCAAACCATGCATTAAGAGATTAAATGTGTCTGTCCCAAAGCCACCAGCTCCCAGGGACTCCCCAAAACCACTGCTGGGGGGTTCAGCTCTTGCAGGGCTGCACAGCTCTGAGGGCTCTTCCTGCTGGGTAGAGAAAGAACAATGGGAAAGGAAAAGCAGAAAATCTGCAGGAGTTAAATGAGGATTTTTAGCTAAAAATCCCAGAACTTCAATCTCCAGGTGGGCTCAGAAGAACACATTGGTTTGTTTTACATTTTTATGCCAAACCCAGCTGATCCCACATTTTCACCTGATGGGATGGAAGAGCCACAAAAGGACAGTTGAGAAGATAAAATAAAAAATCACCTCATTCTACCTCTGAGGATCCCTTTATTTCATATTCTGCCAGGATAAATTCCCTCAGTGTAACATCTCTTTATGTTTGATACAAAATGAATGCTGGAAATGCCATGAAATCCTCGTGGTGGTGTTTGAAATCCCCTAATTCGTGGCAAATTATACTCCACAAACCCATCAGCACACTGTCATATTCTGCATTTCAAACAGCTTGGACAGCTGCTAATGACACACACAGACCAAAACATCAGGATCATATTCAGCTTTTGGCAAAGATTCAGTCACCAAAATCTCTCATTAAAAACTGTATTTCTGTCCATAGAATAAATGAAGGAAATGCAGGGAAGGCAGAGGTGTCCTGGGCTTACCTGCACTGATCACTCAGGATGGAGCCTCACCCTCCCTTTTTCAGAGAGAAATACAGAGTTTTCTCCTCCAGATTTCAAAGGGTCTTATTGAGAATTCCATTTGCCCACACTGAAATACAATACCTACAAATAAATTTCTTCCTGTTGACTCCATGAAACCGTGTCCATGTTCATCCTTCAGGGGCTGATTAACTTTTTTCTTTGTAGTGCCAAAACCAACAGAAAAGTACATGTCTGAAAAGTCATGTCTACAGCACTTGTGTAAATATGTTTTGTTCTGGTTTTCCTTTCATGAAAGACATGGATGGCTGCTATTTTCCTATCCCTTTTCAGATGTAATATTACAGACATTGCAACAAATTTGGTATAGACAAATATATTCAGTGACCTGAACTCAGTTCTTAACTATTATTTCAAGTGTCTGGTAAAAATCAGATAAATCATATAAAACTACCTAGATAAATATTCATCCTACCTTTTACAAAAAGAGCATTTTAATATTTCTTGTACAAATCACTCCATGATGGTTTTATTACAGAAAATAAACTGATCTGACTTACCCATGACCGCACTTCATTAGTGAAATGAGTAACCTCAGCTCCTATCAAAGGACTTGGAGAGATGGACTGAAGGACACAGTTCCTGCACTGCAAGTAACTTGTCAGAGAAGATTCCTTCTCATTCCAAAGAGCATTTAAACATAAACTGCCATTCAGGTCTTTCAAAAAGAAAGAAAAAGTGGTTTCTATAGGAATCAAGAGAGATTTTTTTCGAAGAGATAAAAGTCATTTTATCAGTTGTATTTCACATTTCAAAATGTCAGAAAGATGGTAAAGAATGCTCAGTAATCCCTCCTAAAAATGGGTCCCGGGGGCAAAAATCCCAGCTCATTAACTGTGCCATCCTAACACCACTGGCTGGGTAGCAGAATTGCCCACATATGAAATAAAAGATTTCATTTTTGGTCTCTGTCACCTGAAGAAGCAAAGGTTGCACCTGGAATGATTTCCAATCAAACACAACATTTGTAATTTAACCACAGGGTACACGTGGTCACTTCATGGATTTTAAATGGTAAGGAATGGATTCTTTTTCTTTTCTTTTATTCTTCATCAGAATATTCTGAAAGGACCCAACAAATCTGGGAGTGCAGGGGACACTGGAGCTCATCTTGTGTTTGTCAAACATGCAGAGCCCACAGAGCTCTGAGGAAGGAAAATCTCACCAGGAGCTTCCCTAAAAGTCCAGGGGAAGTGTTGTGAATGGTATTTAATTTAACTGAAAAATTGATTTATCAGTAAGAATTTACCTTCCACTGGCATCTGATAAATCTTCAAAGTTTCTTTAAGGTGAGCGAGACTTGCAGCATCTGAGATGACCATCATCACATTATCATCCTCTGAAATGGCCTCTGCTTTACACTTACAATAATTAATGGATTCTTTACTTCTTATATTGGCATTTCTGAAGAGTTTCCAGATTATTTGCAGCTCACTGTTACTGTAGCAAGCTTTTCTCAAAATTCCTATAATTTAAAAAGTGGGGTGTAAGACTTACATACACACATGGTTTTCAATACAGTACTGTTCAACCATGCTGCAAACTTTCCACATTTACAAGATGGGAATTTAGGCCCTGATCCAATACCCACTGCAGGCACTGAAAAGACTTCTATTGCTGGAAATGGCCCTTGGAAGAAGGCCTTATTTAAAATTTTTAATGTGTCTAAAATTTACTTTTCAACAGATAATTTTCCCCTTGTTATTACTCCCAAATCAACCAGTGAGCTTGAATCCACTTTGAATAAAGCCATTTATTTTTCATTTTCAGATTTTTTAACTTTCCTCAATCAACTGGCATCTGAGATTCAGGTTAAACAACATAAAACTTCTTGCTGACAACAGCCTCCCTGCTAAGAGCAGACATTCCTGTACCTCAGAATGCTTCTCCTGAGCCCTGTGGCTCCATCTCACAGCTCCTGCACAGGGATAGGATGATTCTGAGAAATTCAGGGAGTAGATGATGAGATTATCCAAATCTTTAAAGTTCTTTTAGGAAAACAGGGAGGGAAGAAGTGCCTCCATGACCTGGGCTGCCTAATGTGGAATTTTTAAACTATCCTGGTGTTAATAGGTGCAGAATATGGAATATTTCCCATTCTCCCTCAGGCACAGGTTTGGTTTGCTGAAGAAATTTTTGTCCTTTCTTGGTTTCATCAGATGCAGACTGTTTAAGCATGCAGCATCTCTAATTGTTTCTGCATGTAACTGATGAGAGTATCTTGTAATTAGGTCATTATCACACATGGCCCAGTGGCCTGAAGATGAAGCTTATTTTAAAAAAATAGAGTTGCTGTTACTTTTATCAGCTTTTAGACGTTCCCAAATGAAAGTGTCTCACAAAAACACAAAGAATTTCCAATGTGTCACAACAGACTAAAACCAAATGAATACAAGGCAGGTTACACACTGAAGAATAGCAGTGGAACTATCTGGATTTTCAGTCAGATTTTTGATAGTTCCATGCAAACCTGCACAGGATTCACTGAGTTTCTGTGCCAAGCTATTACCAAACTTCTCACAACAACTGGTAGCAAATTAACACCTAATCCTGGGAAGGAACAAACCCCAATGAAAGGGCCACTATGCTGCAAATAATTCCTTCCAGCCTCCCATAATGGCAGGAGTTGCCTTCAGTTAACCCTCAAATAATCAGATTTTAGCTCAGAATTCAGTGTGGCAGGACCACTGAAAACTGCCAGGAAAAAAGAACTTATTTTAAATAATTGTTCTTGTCACAACTCCCTTCCCTCCCCTCAAAGGCTTTCTGCAGGTCTCATAACTCATTTATCCAGGTACCAAACCCAATTAAGAAATGAACCAATTATTCTAAAATATCCCTCCAGCATCCAAATGTGGGGAGGCAAAAGGGTGGAAGAGAAATCCCATCCTTCCCCAGGACACAACTGATCTTACCCTGTGCTTTGGGCAGGATTTCAGCTCCACAGACAACACAATAAAGTCCTTTCCTGCAAGGCTGCCTCTGGGTTTCCTTCTAGCAAGGCAATGCACAAATTAATGGAAATGTAGTAATGATGCAGATTGAAGCATTTAAATAGAAATAAAATTAAATCTATCAAAAATGCTTCAGAGAAATACAGTACTTGAAACACTCAAAGGAGTTATTTATAATTTATATTAGTTAATAATTCAATATATACACCATGCTAAAAATGTTTAACCTTACTTGAACAGACACACTCATATAAAACATGAGGGATTTTCCAGCCTGGAACACTGCAGCCTTTCAGTTGTTGGGAATTTTGCAAAGCAGCTTGGGCTGGTTGTGTTTCCCACAAAAAACAAAAATATCTATTGAGTGTGTAAATAAGTAATCAGGAAGAAACTATTTCATTGTATTATTTCACTTGAAAAATGATAGAATAAATGGTTTTTAATTCCCTTGCACCTTAGCACTCAGAACAGGAATTGAATCCATGGATGTGGTACCTTTCTCTCTCGGGGGGGTTTCCTTCTGCTGCATCTCCTCTGAATTTTCAATCCTTGAATAAATTCAAGATGCTGTTATTATTTTAGGCAACAGAGAATACACTGAGCTATTCTATCAAAGTAGGAAAAGCATTTTCAATATTTAAGCTTTGATAGATGGGATAAATCCAAATAAATAATTCTAAGAAATTCTGTATATTGAACCTCACTTCCATCTGCAGGCTGGGTAGCATTTAATTCTGAGAACTACCATAAAGATATTACCTATAAAGAATATTCTTACCTCTAACATATCAAATAACACAGTTATTAAATATAAAGACAAAATAAGAATGAATTTACACCAAAAGAAACAGCCCAGCCCTTACCTTCCAAACCCAGCAGGACACAAAGGGCTTTTATCCACCTGTTGATTTTTTAGAGGACAGAAGTTTTTTCAAGAAATCAGAGTATCAAGTGCTGATGTTTTAATAGATATTTTAGAAATAATGGTTATTTTGATATAAAGTTTCAATGAGTGTGATTTGACACAGAGCAGGCCCTGCCTTAAAGGATTTCTGATCAAGGGAAGAGGCACCACAAGCTCAAGAAAGGAACAATCTGCTCCAGATAAGGAAAAGGAGATGAATTTTCTTCTTCTTCTTTTTTTAATGTTATGGATTTAAAGACAGACAAATCTCCTGCAAGACAAATAAGAGGCTGTGGGCCACTGGATGAGTGTGGCACAGAGCTTAAGTGATTTCTGTTATCTGTTCAGACACAAAAATGCCCAGAGTGGTTTGGTGCAGAGGATTTGCTTGAGGAAAACTGAGGGTGGAGGCTCCTGAGGATGAAGCCAAGATTGATGCTCAGTTCTGGGGAATGTGGCTGCAAAGCACCTGCCAGGACAGCTCCAGAGGCCAGGGACCAACAGCAACTTCAGCATTGTTTAATAGAAATTCAGAATATTACTCTTTAGATGTTCATTTAGATTTATTTATCTAAATAAATGTATTTATTTAGAAATTCAATACTGGAATTTCTGCCACATCAACTAAATTAAATGTTGATAATCCAAAGTGAAATCCAAGAAACCTAAACCAAGGAAACTTGATCATCAATATTGCAAAAATTGAACCAAATGCCTTATGCCAAATGCTGCCAGTTAAAGAAATTCTTCTTCCCAATCTTGCAAGGTTTCCAATTTCATAAAGATGAATTTGTTGTGCAAAGAAAGGACAGAATTGAAATTCTACTGATATGAACACGTTCACAGCTCTGAAGAGATGGATTCAAAATGTTATTTGGATGAACTTCTATGGAAAATGACCAGTTAATAATTTCATTTATAACCTCAACCAAAAAGTATCAATACTTATGAACCAATCTTAGGTTGTAAAAATCCTTCATCTCCATATAAATGTAGGATGGCAATGAACAACCTTTTCTTGAAAAGTCAATATGTTTTATTACAGAAAAATCCTGGCTGTTTTCATTGCAGTAAATGAAAGAAACATTAAAATACTTCAAAAAAAATAGACTGGGCAAGGTTCAAAGAGCTTTGTGTACAATTTACATTCTGTATGTTACATGTAAAAGGTGCTTGTAGGACACACAATGAAAACAGGTTTTGACATGAATAAACAGAATCCAAGCAACAGAAATTAGATCCTCTCACAAAAGGAAAATTTAAAGAAACCTCAATTTTTTTCTCTGAAGAAGCTTCTCATCTTCATCAAATATCAAAATGTGCACAGCTCCTGCTGGACATTTTGAGGTAAGAAACTGGAAGAACTGAAGAATACACCTGGTTTGGTATTTAGGCTCAATCTATCTAAGACTTGATCTGCAAAGATATTGGTCTAGATGTTCCACTAAAAAAAACCAATCTAACAAATGCAGGAAACCATAACTTGGTTATATGGCTGTTTTGATTTCTGATGAAAAACCCCATTATTTGACTGTATTTAATGATGGATTAATTAAATCTGTAATGGATAAACTGATAATTGCAAGTCAGATCCTACTTGGGTTTCTATTCAGAATTTGCAGACATGATGTCCTTTAGCCATGAAGACAGGATGAAGAATCTTCATTCTACCTCTAGAAAACTGCCCCCCTGCAAAACTCTCCCAGTGAAAACCCAAAATATGATAAGAAATGGAGCCCGAGGGAAGTTTTTGTTCCATGAGGCCAGGGAAGCTGGGGCTGCTCAGCACAATGCCCACACCCAGTGTCACCAGGTGCCACCACTGCCCAGCAGGAAGGGTGCCACACCTTTATTTCGGGATCTGGAAAGGTTGATTTTCCTTTTTGGGGTCTCCATCTCCTGAGACCCTCCCTGCTGTGCTCCTGCTGCAGCTGCCACCTCCACAGCACCAACTGCACTGTCTCTGCTCCTTGCATGTTCCACAATTCCATGGGGATTTCTGCCAGCCTCAGCTTTTCCAGCCACATTCTGTGTTTCTGAGGTGCTGGTGACAAAAAGATCAGCAGGGACTGTGGAGCTCCCACATTCCCCCCAGTTCCCAGTGGGACAACAGGCTGGAAGTGGGGGCTCAGTTCTCTGCTCCTCTGGCTCTGCATCATCATAGAGTTCTGGGGTGAAGTAAATGCTTTCATCCTCATCCTCATCCTCATTTAACGGTGAGGGCTCAGCTCTCCCTGCTGCTGGACTTCCCTTCCCAGGATGTCCTTCAGCAACTGGAGCCTCAGCATTTTTAACTGGGGAATGAGTTGTTTCCAAACATGATTCTGGTCTTCTTGGTTTGTGTTCTGCCATGAATGATGATTGGCACTGATTGAAATGATCAATGAGGTCACTGGGCCCATTCACAGGCTCCTGGCTGCTGCTGGCTGTGGCCCTGCAGATCTTGGCTTCAGGGGTTGAAGTCAGTGCTTCAGAGCAGCAATTCTCCTCCACAGCATCAGCATTGCTCCAACCATTCATTTGTTCTGTCTCTGTTTTAATTGCTGGCATTTTGGGGATGCGCTCCATATGTTTCCTTCTCTGTTTTACAGGGTGAGAATGGCTCTCTGTATCAACTTGCTGGTCACCTGTGAGAAATCACAAAACACAAATGAATTGTATCTGATTTACAGCATGTTCAGCACATCAGAATTGCACTGCTTTCGAAGGTTTACAGTGATTTTCCAACATTCATTAAAAACAATAATAAAAACAAAAGCCCAGATGTTATAACTATCTTTGCACATGAATTGTCTTAATTAAATGAATAAATTAACAGGCACATAAAGGTGTGACTGGATTTGAAATTTGTAATCTTTTATTATTGCGCTCTTTTGATTGAAAGGAAATCAGCACCTTCCCTAGAATTTAGGGATGGATTTTACTTGTGAAGCTGGAACTAGAGATCACATGGAAGGTATCTCCCAGCAATGTCTAAACAACACATGTAGCTTGAACCAGGGCTCAACTTGCAATAATGCTAATCCTGATGTACTTCAAATGTATTTTAAATTATCTTCATAGTGTTCAATGGAAAAAGAAATTAAAATGAAAACATTTTGATTGTACTATAAACTTATCAAAGATTATTCTTTTAAGACAACCAGATGGAACGAGAATTAATTTCAGTCTGTTGGGCACAGCTCCCCCACATTTGTGAATAATTATCATTTTCCACTATAGCACTTCTGTAATTTCCGAACACATTTGTTTCTTCCAGAAAAGCTGCAAGTCCCCATTTGAAACTGAACAGAACATACTTGGTGTCCCTGCTGCCATGCTGTCACTTGGCTCATCCCACGCTGTGGCTGCAGCCACGGGAGCTCCTGAGGCCAAACTGTGCTGCTGCCTTTGAGCAGGAACATCTGGGCACAGAGGAGGGGTGGCCTCGTGTTGAGAGGCCTGGGAGAGGTGAGCAGGGAGCTCGGGGCTGGGCTCTGGGCTCTCCTCACCCCCCTGGTTCCTGCGGGCGAAGGCGCGCAGGGAGCGCAGGGCGCTGCCGAAATCGCCATGGTGCTGCAGCTGCTGCCGGATCCACTTGGACAGGCCTGGGGGGAAACAGAGAGTCCAAAATCACAGCGTCTGCAGCAGCTGTTCCACAGCACTCAACAGCACCTGAGAGTGCAAATATTTCTCTGTAGGTATAGTCTCAAGGATTGCAAGAATTTGCTCACAAAACGACAACAAATCCTCCTTCCCAGGGCTGGGAATTTGATTTATTCAATGGCAGTATTTTGATAAGCAAACTAAAAATATTTTTCTTTTTCTATTAAGAGCCTTTCCCTTTTTCACTAGTCTTTTTAGGTTCAAACTGCTGCCTTGCATAAACACCATTCTATTTCTTTGATGCCTGGTTGTTCATTCTGCTTGTTATCATGAATTATTTAAAAGCAATTTACACAGAGTACAGCTATTTATTATCATATAAACAGGGTCTGATAAAAATTTGAATATAATGAAGCTTTTACAACTTTGTCTCAGATTAAGTAACAGCAACTCAGAAAGTATCACAACTGTTCTACAACTACAAGTTATATTATAACCTGCTCCTATCAAAATAATATTTAAAATTCTTAAATAACAGCTTTTTAGATGATATTGGAACACACAGGGGTCAAGTTAAAACTGACTGCCTCGATTTTGGAAAGTGCTTTTGAACCCATCTAAATATTCTTTGAATATAAATTTAAAAAAAACCAAAACCAAAACACCAAACCCACAACAACAACAACATAGAACTTCATTCTTCTGTGAAGTTTGACTTTTAAAAGAAATCTTAGCAAGTCTTGAACATACAGATTATTTGTGCTCCTCCATGAATTCCTTGTGTTTGCCTCAATAATTCTGAAGGATTTTTATTACAAGCCCATCAGAGAAGGAGCTGGACTCAACTGCAGCAGCTGAGCTCCACCTGCTGACTGAGCCCAGCACGGGCTGTGAGCTCAGCTCTGCCCAGCAGAAAGGGCAGGAACAAAGCTAAAAACACATTCCTATCCATTTATTTTCTCTTTTTTCTTCTTTTTTTTCCTGTGTGCAGGATCTGTTATATTTCATCTGCATTTATTTCTACCCAATATAAAACCACCAACAGAAATCCCTTGTTGTATACTGAATATTCAGCAGTTCGATTTCTGTTCCATGGCTGTGGCACATTCTGATCCTTTATTTTATATATACACCTGTATTTGTACAACCACATTTCTGTAATTCAGAGTTTTCAGCGTTTTTCAGCATGAGGAAGTTTCCCCAGAAAATTTTTCCCCCTTACCAGTTATGTATTTATTTGGGTTATTCCTGAAGCGGTCGTCGACCAAAATAAGAGCCCCCCAGTCATTCCTGTGCCTTATACACCTAAAAGTGAGGGGAAAAAGAAAATTTATGTAATTAGAGAGTACACAGCAAAAACCTGTGGGAATTAGGAAACAGGGATTGCTCTGAGTCAGCTGGAATATGCAAAATTATACAAAATTATATCCTCTACTGCATGCACCAAAAATTGTTGTGGATGTCACAGGAGCTTCATTTTCTTCAGCTGTTGAATTTACATGAAAACAGCGAAATTAAAAATAAAACAAATATTTAACAGCTAATCAAACCACACAATTTGTCAGTGTAAATATTGTAGAGCTTCCTGCCAGCTTGGTGGAATGTTGTGGTTTTATCTAAATCCTCCCCACACCTCAGGTTGGCAGGGGCTTTGCCTCATGATTTTAGAGGGAGTTTGTGCCTTTATGGCAGAATGGAAGTTATTTCTCCATTGAACTTTAGACATCCAACTGATAAATTAAACAAGAAGGAATTGTCACTAAAACTTGACTTAAGTTCAGGCTGATTTCACAGTTATTATTTCACTATTGGTATTCCAAAAATGAGAGTTTTCTTAAGCTATTTTAATTAATGCTCTTCAATTCTAAAGAGGAATTTAAGAAATCAGGCCTGTAACAACAACAATCCACAATGAGATTTCCTAATGCTACATTTTCTCTCCATTTTCTCTCTAAGCCTTCATTTATGTCATCACATTTGCATTAGGACTAATTGAAATAAGGAGAGATTTGCAATTTGCAGCTGATGTTTCTGTGGCTCTGTATCCATGACAGATGCACAGCACCTATGATAGATATGGATGACAGTTCTAATCTTTATTTATATGATAAATGTTGTTGAAGGAGGATGAATTAATTCTACCCTGTTAATAACATTTGGGGGGATTTTTCCATCTAGGAAAGGGAAGCTATACCACTTCTTCTAAATCTGGCAAGAGATCAGTGAGCACAATAATTGAATTGACCTTTTGCAAAGGTCTGAAAAACCCCACTGCTATTTCTCCCTTTCAAAAATACTTGTAGGTTAAATACCAAACAACTGCTCTGAGTCCACTGAGAGTGTCAACAATTAGTGCATTGCAAAAGTCCTAAGGATTTTCATTTGCTTTAAAGCTCAACAACTATTTGTATCTGCTTGTGCTTTTTTTTTTTTTCCCTGTGTATCTGGACTACGAGCAATAAAACTTCAACTAAATTGAAGTGGGCTCTGAATGTAAAATAAAATCTCTGGATTATAACAATGCTCAAGTGCACAAGAGGCTGGAAAGCAGAGTTGTCAGCACGGAGACAGAATTTGCAATATGAGAGATTTGGCCTCACTTACCCCTTTGTGCTAAAAGTGGGGAATAAATCCTTAAAGATCTCCCTAAAAAAAAATTCTACACATTTATATAGTTGTAGTTATGTTTATCTCACCTTCCCAGGGCTTGGTTGAGAGCTCTGTAAGCTTGAATTTCATACCACTGGCTCCCTGATAAAAGGCCTCTTGTACTTTTGTGCTGGTCATTGTACTTCCTCTTTAATTCAACCTAAGAAGGAAAGCATAAAATATTTGGTTTATTAATGCTGTTGAAAAGGAGATGTTCTAAAAGGGGAAAAGAAGCAAACATTGATTAAATAAGGGAATATATAAATTGTGCTGCAGTGTTTCAACTCTGTATTTTGTACACTAACCAATTCTGGCTTCTAAAATTGCCCTTGGCTGTGATCTGTTCCAATCATTTAAATGTATTGACATGAGCAGCACACACTCATCCCAACCTGTGTGCCAGGGAGAGGAGGATAAACTGTTCAGACAGGTGAAAAATCCCCAAGCAGGCACAGGCAGAGGGACTCCAAAGCCCAGATTTATTGGCTCTTCCCAAAGGAAATGTCCCACTGGAGCTCTCCATCCTTCCCTTCATCACTAAACCCAGAGCTGGCACCACACCCTGCTTTTCCCAAGGGAGGGTTTAGCAAATCCAACTTTTTTCTTCTTCCTCTACAGAAGCTGCAAAAGAGCTTTAGAGACAGAGGGGCCTCTCCCAGGACCAGCAGTCAGCGACACCAAACAAAATTCCCAGCTTGGCATCACCTCCTGAGGCTTGGAAATGTTTCACTGCAGAGCAGGGGGAGAGCAGGCAGGGAAAAAACATCTTCCCCTTTTCAAAAACACATCCCTGATGCTTCAAAATACGGAATGAGCTGCCCAAGCAATCCCTGCCTCCCCTTCCCAATCACATGGATAAGCACACACAATGCCTGCTCTGAATTGGAACAACTTGCATTAGAACATTATTTATATCAAAAGGATTTATTATTGTTATCCAGCAAGGGGAACTGATTTCATATTTTTTTTAAACAAGCATAAAACTACACCAAAAAGGGTCTTTCTGGTGCTCTTTTGTACAGTATTAACCTTTCTAAACTGACAAGTGAAAGGACACGCTTCAGGAGAGAAACCAGCAGACTTCTAACCTCTTCTGACAGGTAACTTTCAACTTGCATTTGGATAAGAAATTTTATTTTATGTACTTATGCCCTTTAAATTGCCTGTCAAATTTACAAATTCAATCTTTACAGCCAGAAAGTAAATTCAGTTTGATTTCACAGATTTAATATTTGTTCCAGTCACTCAGAATTTACTGACTGGCATGTGAGGTTTCCTTTGTCATTTTCCAAACAGAAGATGATTTCTTCTGAACGGTTTATGGACATTAAACCATTCCTTAAAAAGGAATTTGGCTTTATCTGGGCATTTTTACAAACTGAAATACTACCTGGAGAAAGAAAAGGGTACTGCTCAACTTTGGAAATGGGGAATGATGTTGGAAAAGTTCAACTGAAGCCTTTAAAACACAACCACTGACAATCTACTCCTCTGTGTGGCTTGCACTTGTCCTGGGCAGTTTTATAGTAATTTATTTTCTGAAGGATTTTGTTATCAGTAAATTCTGACCATTTGGAACAAGTGGAGGTTTACCTGCCCCCTACTTTGCCAGCAGACTGTGCAAACAGTGTTGGAATAACTGGTCCTGTGTCTTATGCTGAAAAATGACATTATTTTTAAATATGTGCACAAACCCACTGAAGTAGCAGCAAAATGCAAGATCAGCGCACCTAAATAAAATAAATCACTTCCACATTCTTCTAATACATTCCAGTGTTATCAAGTACACTGCATTATGCACACCACCAATGACATTTCATTGATCGAATTATATAAACTTCATTTTTTAATACAAACCCCCATGAGTTTAGGGGTTTTTAAACCCAAATCTCTTCCTCTAAGTGTGTAGCATATCTCTAAAACTTCCTCAGATTAATTTTAAAAGTGTCACCAGAAAACAAGCAGCGTTTTCTGCCAGCAGAGATGATGCCAGGCTGCCCTCAGCGAGCTCAGTGTGCAGGTAAAAGGCCAGGGCCTGTCATTTCCATGCAATCAGAATCTATTTCATTATGGCACTGCTGCATCCCCCCCATCAATCCCAGGGCAGATTCAAGCTGACATGTTACATATGTGAAAAAGCCAGTGCCTCCTGCTAGCAAATATCCACAATGTGCAGGAAAGCACAGGCTAGAAGGGATTAGTTAAAATGTCAAAAGACAGCCTTTTCCTTTTACCTGTTCATCCTTAAAAACATCCTCCCAGCTCTGGGGCAGGATTTGCAGACAAAGAGCTGCACGAGGCCCCTGGCAAGCTCTGCCATGCTGTGGCTGTCACCCAGATTAGGCTTTGATCAGTCTGGGAGGTCACAGCCACGCTCACTGCACTGTCCCCACGTCCCACCTGCAAAGCTCTCCTGCTTTTAATGCTTAATTAGCTGGACATCTTTCACTCTGCAAGATGGACTGGGAAGCAGCAGCGAAAAAACAGAAATGCCATGAACAATTTCATTTTTTTTTAAAGGTTTGGAAAGATACTTAGAGGCAGCTCAAGTGTATTTTTCAAACAGAATTAGCAATAGAGGTTTTTTCTCCAATGACAACAGCATTAAATGACATTTGTTACATTAGATTTTAAAATAAGTTACCCGTGGTGATATTCCTTCATGTGAAGAAACTCAGACTTACTCAGGATATAAATTGATTTATACTGGGTTGATCATGGATTTTATGACTCAGTTCTGAGGAGAGGAACTCAAAAACGACAGCTTGGTTTTGACCCCCAAAATAATCTGCAAATTCCCACACAGAACCTGCAGCCTTTTAGCAACACACCAGGCTGAACCAGGTTTATTCAGAACGAACACACAGTAAGGTATAAAATATCAATCCATTATGGACTAATTATTTCTAAAGAAAAATCAATCAGAATACTGTAAACTGATTTATCACTGCCAGTACCACGACATGAAGGTTGAGTGCGTTAATTTACTTTGTGCAATTTAAACCAGCAAAATTAACTCTGTTTGCTTTTACTTCATCTGGCAAAATTTTGTGGGGTATTTTTAATGCATGACTTCACTGAACCAAACGCAACCTTTGCTTTTTAAGAACAAATAGAAGTAAGAGTTTAGAATTATTTTTAACAAGTTTGATATTTGCTAGATGCTCACAAACATCTCCAGTGCCTCCTATTTGCTGTGGCAGGTGAAAGGAAGAGAAAAGAGCTGGAAAGGGCCAATAAAGCTGGGGCTGTGTCACTGCAGGGACAGGTGGGGCTGGCACAGCTCACCTGCATCAGGTCGTGCCCTTCCCTCGCCAGCACTCCCCTCCATGGAAAGAAAAAGCAGAAAATGGATCGAAATGTTTTCTGCCATTGCACTGAGTTGTTTCTCTGGTTTTATGAGAGGAAAAATAGTAATGAAAACAAAGAGCATTGCTCACATCGTCCAAAATAATGTTGTAAAGACACATTCGTGTTTCACATCTAATTCCCCACGTCTTAAAAACAAACAAGCAGAAAAAATGCCAGGTGGTCACTCCCTGCTTCCATCCCAAAAAAAGACATCAAAATGGTTTTTAAGCAAATTTCCCCTCCTAAAAAAATCTCATGTGTCCACTTAGAGTCTGTGTCCCACCTGAAATAGCAATAATCAGAATTTTTCAGGAACATGCTCGCCATCTACCTTCCTCCTGACGAATGCCAAGGAACCATAAAAGTTTGTGAGTGCAGGAAAGTTAAGACATGAAAACCCATTTCTTTTCTTTTACATCTGAAAATTCTTAACTAGGAGCAGCATTTCACTCACTTCTAAAGCAGCAACAGAGGCTGGGAGCTTTAAGACAAATAATAATACAATTAATACATTTAATACAAATAAGACAAATAATGGGTGAGTCCCAGAATAAGCTTCAAACATCCTCACCCCTGTCTAAACACAACATTTTCCATTTATTAGCCCACAGGAAAAAGAGATTATGGCAGGATTTTTATCTTTAAATGTTCCAAGCATTCCAAGAGCAGTGTTAATATATAAATAATATGGAATAAGAAAATGCTTGTTAGCTGAATTTTACCAAATTGGATTCTGAGATTACAATAATTTATTAAGGACATTTTAATGAGTTCATGTAACTAAAATAAGATCACTAGACAGAAAAATAACACTTTAATTTTCACATATAAATCCTGCATTTCCCCATAAAACAGCTGTGAATGAGATATGATCAATACTTATTGCTCAATTATCAGCAGGATGCTGTTGCACAGACATTGCTCAGGTGAACTTTTCTGCCTGAGAATTTCTATGTGCACTCATCAAAACTGCCTTCCCTGGGTAACACTGAATAAAAAAAGGAACAACCCAGATCTCAGATTTGTTCTGTCTCACAGGGAACATGCAAACCAAAACTGGAGAGTTACTGAGATAGAAAAATGGCACAAAATTAAAACCACATAGGGCAAACCACTGCTGGCTTGTTTCCCCATAACCCAAAACTTAAATTTGAGATATGGCTTCAAGGGAAAGGCAAATCAGCCAAAGTGGCACCTCCTGCTTTGTGCAGAGCCCAGTTTCTCTGAGCCTGAACTCCCCAGGTACCTCATGGCCAAATCCTTGCAGTGCTCTCACTCTGAATCCCAGCCTGAGCCATGGGGAGCTCATGGAATGAACACTTTTAGCACTGGGCACTCCAGATCTGGGAGCTTTCCCTTGCACAAAGCTCGAGGCACAGACCCACCTACTCATCCCAGCCTCACAGGGGCTGCAAAGCAGGCACTTGGTTAAAACCTAAAGTGACCAAAGCTCTGCTCTGAAGAGGAAATTCAATTTCCAGTGAAGCAGAAGTGAAAGAAATAAATCCAGGGGGTTCCCTTGGGGTCCATCCCTGCTGCTGGGGCTCTGAGTGTCACTGATCCCCAGGATCCCCACGCTCAGAGCTTCACTCTCCCAGCTTCAACACACTCTGACAGCAGGGCACAAACTAAAGGTCACCAGGACCTGCTAAGGACAAGAGAAACACAAGGAAATCACTTGGAAATGTTTTGGTCAGGATGGGAAAAGTGAACTGTTAAACGCAAAGGGGAAGTTTGGATTTGCTGGATTGTTTCACTCAGGGAGATATTCAGGGATGATTTTGTGATCTGGGCCAACAAATTGGCATTGGGCTGGCAGCAGCAGGACAGAAATGCCATCCCCTGGTGTCCCCAGCTGCCACTGCCAGCCCCAGCAGGGCTGAGCTCCACCCCATCTTACAGCTGCTCCCACACACTCAGCCTCTCCAATCATTTTGTTTTCTTCATTAACACAATTTCTGCTGGATGGAAGAAGGGTGTGGATGTCTTGGGCTGTCTATAATTCTTGTTATTTGTGGAAAAATGGGAAGGAAAAGGTTTTGGAGGTATCTCAGTGCTGTCACAGCACCCAGGAAAATTTCAGAAATGGTTTTCTGCTCTCTATTTTCTATTTGGAATTTCTTCTCACAGTACTAGAATAAGTAAGAAATTAAAAGTCTTCTATCCCTAAAACATCCTTACCTTCACAGGGAATTTTCTATTAAATAAAACACAACAATGATCTCTCCATAAAATGTCATTTCCTGTACTAGTTTTGCCCATATTTCTTTATTAATAAGTGAAAATATATTTCTAAGTGATGCAAAGGCAAGATGAAATTAATGTAGAGCAAGGGATGTTTCCCAACTCTGGTTAAGCATAATAATAATTTAAATTAATTTAAATGTTAAAATATCAATAATTTTCTTAGAAATCTTGCTTTTCCTAGAATATGGTAAATAAGAAACAAATTTTTCCAGCAATCACTTATGTAGCACAAGATTCTTTCTCCCTTCAAAGGACACAAAACATACAGGCTTAAAAACTTCCACAAGGACCAGAAATTCAATATTGAAACATGCCAGTATTTTGAAATGATAGAAATATCTCAATTTGTTGAGATAGGAGAAGAAGAAACTTCAGCCAAAGAGCTGCAAAATTTTTGTATCATTAAGTTACATAAAGCCCAGAAAATTGTAATTGATGATTTCATGTTATAAGAAAAAGAAAGGAAATATTTTCCCATGGCAGCCATGGGAAATAACAACATAATAATAAACCTGCTCAGAGCTGCCAGCCTTGCACATCTGCTGCTGTCAGAGTTGGACTCTGTGCATTTTCTGCTGCATTTTGGTGCACTTCTGCTGCTGCTCCATGATGAATTCACTCTTTGCAGCAGGATCAAAAGCATCTGGAGGGGTGGAAGTGCAGCAAAGCTCTCTGGGCAGGGGAGCTCAGAGCTGCCCATTCCCAACATTTCAGAGCCAGCTCTTTCTTTTCAGCTCCCCAAGGTAAGAACAGTAAATTATGACTTGAACTAAACAAGTCACACTTGGCTCTAAAATCAGATTTTCCTACCTCTGCTTTCAGGTCCCAGAGGCAGGCAGAGGAAATCCTGGTCACAGCCAAAGAAGTAATTTTTGGCTCTGAAATAAATTTTCCTGCTTTACTCAAGCCAAACTCTACCATTGAGAGCACCAGAGCTTTGAGCAAGCCTTGAACATTTTCTTTTATATTATTTTGTTTTAGCAACCTGATTCTTCAGCAATATGAAACCCTTTGCAATAACACAGAATTAGAGGGCTGGCCTCTTTCTTCAATCTCTTTTGTTTATAATCAGGTCCTGCTTCTCAGCCTGAATAATTTCTTTCTCCCTAACCTAAAAAAAAATGTTTTAGACTCTCCTCTTCCAGTGAGCCTAAGATACAATATGCCTAAAAATGTTGAAGTGAAACTAAATTATTCTCTTTAAAGCCTCCACAGAAAATATTGTCACTTATCAGAGCACACAGTTATTTAAGGAATTCAAATGTTTGCCATTTAACACCAGTATATGTGGCATCTATTTAGCACAAACATATGGAAAAACTAAAATTGGATATTATTCATCATGCTTGACAATGAGTTTCTTGCCCAAGATTGATGTCTGGATCCAAAATGCTACACTTCAAAATATCTAAGAGAAGTTAATTAACAGTATGTTAGCATCAGATAACACATATGTGGGATTATCCATCTCTGCCTGTCACATTATTTATGTCCTCTAATATTACAGCTCACTGCTATTCCATCAAGCTCCAAATCATAAAACATATTTAGAAAGCAGGTTGATCACAGACAAGTCCTATTAGTGGAGATGAGCCAACATCAAACTGCCAACATAAAATATTGCCCTGCAAAGGTCCAAGTGCACAGACCCTGCTGCCTGTGCTCACAGCATTAAAGGGATCACTCACACAAGTCAGAGCTCTGTGCAGGAGTGAGGGCTTATGGAATTGAGCCTTAAGAGGACTTTTATTAACCCAAAAAGCAGACATTCAAGTGTTTTTTCATGTAGAAGCTGAGCACTTTTTAGTGATTTTAAACCAATCTCAGAAGCACATAATTCATGGCTATTCCAAGGGAATTGTTAATCATTTGCATTTCCTATTTTTAAAGGAATGTCATTATTAATCATCATCTCAGTCTCCTCCTCTGGTACCTGTGCTGAGCACCTATTGCTGTGTGAGAGCCAAAGATGCACAATTTTCTGTCTAAGCCCAGCCTGAGCTGTGTCACTGTGGGTTTTTTGTGGGTTTTATGTCTGCTGAAAACTCAAGGTGCTCCCCAGAAGTTCCAGTTTTCTGCTCACCTACAAAATCCAAAGGAACATCAACCAACTGCATCACCCCTGCAAATTTTGTAACTATTCTCTAAACTGCTTCATTTGGGAATTCCAGTTTCTTTCCTGAGCTGAAAAAGATGCTTAATCTTCCAAATTTATTTTTTATTTCTACAAAGATACTAACAGCCTTCTTCAGAGTGACCCTCCTTCACTTTATCTTTCTTGTAACTGAGTTGGTAAAAAAAATGAGCATTAATCCAGAATTTCAGGGGATCTGATAACCTTAAAGCCTTGAGTAAAACAAAACAATTCAATGTAAGGACATTTAAAATAAATCCCATTTCCCCCAGCATCCTGCAAGGAGCTCTGCCATGGAGCAGCTCTCAGATCTCATGCTCAGAGACCGGGCCTGCCCCTCTCTCATCCAGAATTGATCACTGCAGAGCTTTGGGCATTCCCATCTCTAAACAGACACACTCAGACCTTGAGCTGCTTGCAATTTGGCAGCTACTGGCTCTAGCCCTACTGAAAAATTTAGGGGTTTTCTTAGTCTAATTTAAAAAAATAGTTCAAGAGAACAGTGATTTTAAAAATAGAGTTATCAGAAATGTGCTGTAGTGCCTGTGATTCTGTTATTTGAAGTATTTGGTTGAACTCAAGGTAAAAATCAAACCAATATTCACTGTGAAGATAATTCACCCATAACTCATTCTTTTCAACCTCATTTTGTATCATTTCGAACTCAAACCCATGGATTTTCAGGAAATCATTTGGCATTAATTGTGAAGTTCCAGCCCTACAAGAAACAAAGGATTTCCAAAACACCTTGTCAGCACATGCCCCTACAAACCAGCATTTTGAACTCCAGAAAAGAGCCTGAGCACTCTTTCAATGGGAATTTTTACACTACAGTAGAGTGCATTGTATTTCAGAAGCACAAAAAATGTTGTGGCTGAAGGAGTGCTCCAAGGAATTGTGCAAACATTGGAAGAACTGCCCTAACACAGCCTCCCTGCTCCTTGTAGGATGTGGCTTTTTCCCAGCAAGGCTGGAATTAGGCACATGCTGCAGACAACAAAGAAGCCTTTGCTTGCTCACTTAAGCTCAGAACACATCTCTCAAACCAAAGCTGAGTCTGTTTGGCCTTTCAAGTGCAAACCTATGATTTTCTTGTTTGATTTGGCACTAGTGAGAACCAGAATCCAGCTGCTCCTGGTATTTATTTATTCTGTGATCCTTCACTTTGTTTCTTGGCTTCACAGAGAGGTCCCAAAAGCTCTCAGGGGAGCCCACAGGACAGAGCAGTGACAGTACCTCAGTGGCACAGAGCACTAGGATGAAATGCTGTCACAAACTGACCAATAATAAACCTTCTTTTCAGTAAGCAGAAAGCCTAGAAAAATACTTTTCTATATTTATTGGCTTTTTTTTCCTCTCAGCCCTGAAGTGCCTGCTCTAATGGAACATTATCTGTCAGACAAGCCCAGCTCAAGTCAAAAGGAAGGAAGTGTTGAGGTGGGCAATTACACAGCAGTGCAACAGGATGCTGCTTTCACCACCTCCTGAAAAACACAAATAGGTTCAAATTAATTTCACTGGAGCCATTTCAAAATGCTATTTTTACAAGGAGCTTACAAGTGTTTGCTTAAAGTTACAGGGAGGTTGAATATTCCAACTAGTGCTGTCCTCAGTCTCCAGGAAGAGTTGATGTTGTGTCATAAATTCATGCTTCAAAATTGCAAGCTAATAAAGCAGCACAAGCTTGGTGAGGGTTTCCAGCTCCACTCTGTGCTGAAGTGGGACACAATTAAACTAAAGAAGGCAATGGGATCGGAAAGGTGAGACAGGACAAGCAGTGGGACAGAGTACTATTGTCAAATAATAACATAATTAAACAATCTTATCTTTCCACCTGTTTTCTTATTTAAAGCAGTATTTAAAGCTGTTCCACCTCTTACCTGTGCAAGGTAACTCCAAGAATTCAAACAGGATGGAGAGAAGCTCCAAGTTGAAAAGGTATTTTGTGCATCTTTAGTGTTTTAAAGATGACATCAAAATCAAGTACAAGTCTGAAGTGATGTCCTACCTGCAGGTCCTTCACGTTTGGGAAGGGGATTCCAATGGTCACAACTGCCCTGGCATTCTCATCACAGAAATCCAGCCCCTCACTGACCTTCCCTCTGCACACAGCAATCAGCAGAGCTCCATCTGCAGGACAAACACACTGATCATTCCAGGGGGAAGCTGAGGAGCAGCAGAAACTTGCACCAAAATGTTTTACAGAGCTAGAATTTTAATTATACTCTGGCTGGAAAAGGTGAGTGGCCATAAAAATAGAGAGTTGTTAGAGGGGTGAGATTAACTCCACTTTGATCAATAATATTCTGATTTCGACCATCAAATAGCAAAATAATTCTACACTATATAATAATTAATTATACAAGAACAAGGTGTAACTACAACAAGATGTTAATCCTTGAATTTTACTTGAAGAGTCTGCATCACCTATTTTGAAAGGCTGAAAATGTACCTTTTTCTCCTTTACATCTGATTGCATCATAGTAGATTTTCAGCAGCTCATCAAAGTCACTCTTGGCCCCTCCCTGGGGCTCTGCAATGACGGTTTTAACATCCTCCAGGTTCCTCCACAAGCCAGTGTGCATCCAACGATCCTTTAACTTGTCCAGCATCTGAAAACCAACAGAAAAATCCATGTCAACCACTTGAACTGCTCAACTAAAGCACACAAAGACATTTATTTCACTGAAGTCATATTATTCAGATTTTTATTTTGTAAATGCAAGTTTTCCCACCATGCACAGAACCTCAGCTGTGCAGCACTTGGGAAACAGGGGGCACCGATTTTGCTAACTAGAAATAATGCAGATTTTTGAGCTGTCAAAGTAAAACTCTAAATCTATGACAGTGGCCACTAAAGAGCACCTTGTGGTATTCCTCAAAGCAGAGGAATGTCATCCAAAGAAAAATGGAAGTTACTAAGTAAGATCAGAAACAAATTCCAAATTAATTTGAAACAAGCTTTTATATCTTAAATTTCCAGAACATTTCAATACTTGAATACTTATATAGAGAAACTGGGAGAGGAAATATTGATGTAGGATATACCAGCTTCCTCTGCTTCTCAAGAATTCATCAGCTTTGTCATACCTAAAATTCCAAAATTACAAAATCTGAACTGTGCATATTTCACTCCAAGTCAGAACATGTTCAAATCTCTGAAGCAAATAAACTTGTTCCGCTTTTAATGCAAACAATGAAAATGATGCATTACAGAAATCAAAGTTTAAAATTAGCACATAACTTGAAGTCAGCTGGGTTGGGGTGATTGAATTTTATCAAGTCAGGGAGTGAAAAAGTCCCTCCTTGAGCTGCACAACACTGCCCTCGAGACAAAGGGAAGGCAAGAAACACACTGCAGAGTGAGCAAGGAGCCCCGGGTCAATAGGCAGAATTAAATCCTTTATTTCACCCTTCTGCTGCTCACTGATCTTCAGTGTGTTGCTCCATGCAGCTCCTGGGGTTCATATGTGAGATTTAAACTCCCATTCTGCAATAGGGGCTGTGTTTTGTTGTGTCTGCACTTCCCTCCACTCCCCCGCTGAAGACTTTTCCAGATTTTGCTCCAGGCTACAGAAACTGCTCCATCTGGAAGCTGCACTTGCTCTGCTTCATTCCTCCAAAAGCCACAGCATCCCTTCCCTGCAGCCCACTTGTTTCCAGTGCACTCCAGCCAAGTGCCCAGCATCCTGAATGGGTGATTGTTACCAAAATAATCTGTCCTGTGTCCAGATCCACAGCTCCAGTGCTACTGTGAAGCAGAACTAATGACAACTAATTGTTGTCACATTGGAAAATTTCTAGGAAACTGGTTACAAGGCCCTTTGCATTTTTCATGTCCTCAGCATTAAAGATCTGAACTCATTCTCTGACATGAAGAATTTGGATGGGTTCTTCACAAGAGGGAACAAATGCTGTTATTTGGAATTTTCCCTGTTTTGTGCTCAGGGAATTACTTTTGCTTTACTACTGATGTGACACCATTAGCAAGCACAGAGAGAGTAAGTGATGAGTAGTAGGAAGTTTCCCCCACACACAGCTGTAGCTGCAGGATAAATCATCTCTGCTAAATGTGTCTGTCCTCCTGTCTGTCCCCTTCCCTCCCATTTCCTGGCAGCATCCTGGCTGTAATCTCTTTTTCTAGAAAGGCTGTAATCCTGTGACTGAGCAATGAGCGTCCATCTTGCCATGCCAGCCTGCCACTGTGGCCTCGGTTCTTGGATGTGATGTGGAGATAATTCTGGGAAAGCAAAGACTCAAACACATTACAGCTCTAAGTACATCCATTTGGGCTCTGCCAGGGGCTGTAACTTCATTAAGTGCCCAGATTTCACTGGAGCTGGGCCCCACTCAGCAATCCCTGCTGAGCTGGCTCCTGGCACTGCCAGGCATGCCCAGGGACAGAACACAGCAAATACTTGGGTATCTGAGTTCCACATTTACATCCATAAAACCATCCAGCTTTTGATTCCAAGGGTCACTCACTCCCAATTTTCTCCTCTCCTCCCATCCCAGCCCGTGGTATTTCTCACCAACGCACCCCTAGGAACTGTTCTTGCCAGGACAAGATTCCTCACAAAAATTCCTTAATCCCTCAATCCCACTGTATTTCTCTCATATTTGAAAGAAGCAAAATTTATATTCAGAACTGCAGAGATGGCTGGAGAAAACCTTTATCCAAATTCTTAAGAAAACATCTTTTCTCTTTGTGGGTTCCCCAGCCCCTCCAAGCAAGTCTCTCTTGGAGCAAGCTTCAGGTTTCTTGTTTCATTGACAGCAACCATCACAACAGAAAAACTTTGATTTTGATGGAAATACGGGAATTATTTATGAAATCTTTGGCAAGAATGGAGCAATTCACTTAATTCACACAACAGCTATTACCTCTTCCATTAATGGAGTTTGCTAGATATGGAAACTTTCCTTGTATCACAAAAACACAGGACCCATGGCATGGACAGACATTAAAACAACAAGAATTATGGAGCTGACTGAATACAAATAAATAAAATATAGAACACACACATGCCTCAGAAGAGCCAGGAACCAAGTGCGGGTTTCTCATAAAAAATTATTTCACTTTGGGTCGGAAAAGTGCAAATGGGAGCAAGATCCAATGCCAGGAATCACAGGAAGGAACCATTAATGCCCCCAGCCAGTCACTCCTCCCACCCAAGGGAATAATAGCTCCTGCACTGGAAGGCAGCCTGTGTATATTTTATTAAATCCCTTAAAAATGGATTCTCAAATGGTTTATTAACAAATGGTCTTCCTCCAAGAGAGCAGAAAATCTTGTTAGAAAGAATCTGTCATCTTCCCATGCACTGAGGGGTGTTTACTGGGACAGCTCTCCCCTTTTATTCCTTCCTGCCATTTAAAGCCACCTGTAAGCTGTGATCCATAAAATCCTGGAGCTCAGTGCTCAGCTCTGCCATCCATCCCAGGCAGCATTTCCTTCTGAAGCGGTTTCTGAAGTGCTCTGAAGTTTGGGGATGGGGAGAGCTCTTTTCTCACCCCCTCCTCCCACTGTGCTGCACTCCAAGGCCAAACCCTCCTGTGTGCCCACCAAGGAGAAGCTTTGCCCTTTTCCATTTGCTGCTCTGCTTTATGCAGTGCCAAAAATCACATTAGGGGGCTCCCAGGTCATGAAGCAAACCCAGAGATTTGTTAAATGTATTTTACCCTAAGGCATGTTGATGGTAATTTCCACCATTGGATCAAACTTGGGGATGTGCTTTTCCTGCAGGATCCATCACCTACGGACAGGGAGTTGTGGAGTAGAAAATAGCTAAGAAAAGAGAAGGTCTAACAGAAAAAAAATCTGGTTTATTTTAGCTCTTGTCCTGCTAATTTCTTTACATAAAAGATTCCTTCAATATTGTAGCACTGGTTCACATCATGAATGGATCACACCTTTTCAGCAGAGAAATAAAGGTATCACAGAAATAATCCAAAGAGCTTGGGGAGGCAATAAAACACCTAAAAATATCCAAGGATGCTCCAGAGCAGTACAGGACAAAAAGGATAATGGCCCAGGAAGCATCTGACAGCAGAGCAAAATAGCTCCGACTTCATTGGGTAGTTTAACAACTCTTAACTATTTCAAAATAATTATCACTGCAATTGCATTGTGTCCTTGTGCCCCTGTAAAACTACAAGCTGTCTTGTTCCCCACACAAAAATTGCACAAAAGGTATTTCAAGGTGAACAGAACTTACAAAAACGTTTTTGCAACCCTTCTTAAAAATTTGCCATTATACTCTAAAATAACCCCACTTCTTCAAACTTTGCTTTTTAAAATCTTGGTTCTCTGGAAAGATATAAAGCTGCACTTTTCATTGTTATTCAAATATTCAGGTAGTTGGAGAGGAGAAAGGGAAGAGCCATTAGGTTTTTCTTAATAAAAATCACAGTATTGGCACCACTGTTAGTGCAAAAAGTCTGAGCTCCCCAAGGGAGCAGCATTGATCTAAAAGCCTTTTCCCTGGGTTTGCTCCCAGGATTTTCTTTGTGAATAAGCACTGCTTCAAATCCCAGTGTGTCTCCAGTGGGCTGGAAATGTGTCTGAGGGGTCAAACAGAAGTTCCACGGGCAGGCAGCACAGAACTGCAGAGATGGCAGCAGGAGCTGGGCCAGCAGGAGCTGCTCGAGGCTGGGTCCCTTCAGAACTTGTCCTGGGAGAAAAACGGGGCTCTGCTCCAGCTGGGAATGAAAGGGAAAGACTGGGAGAGACTGGGAATGCAAGGGAGAGACTGGGAAGGAGAAAAGGGAGAGACTGGCACCAAAAGGGAGCCCCTGGCACCAAACAGTGCTCTCACCAACATGGAGAGTGGCACAGACTCCCAGTGCTGCTCTAAGCATTGCTCTGCAGTTTGTATCTTGCCAGAAAAATGAAGGTGGCACAACCAAACAGAGACTTTAAAAAAAAAAACAAAAAAACTGAAAACCCTTAGATTCAGAGAGCCTCTTGAGAAGAAATGCACCTACAAAACTTTCCCCAGCATTTGGGCTGCCTGCAGAAACACCAAGAACAGGTTGTTTTGTATCACAGAACAACTCAGCCTCCACCTGCATCAGCTGCCTCCTCTTTTCTTTTCAGTAAAAAGAAATATAAAAATAAATAAAATCAAAAAAACCCATACACTGACAGGTCCTGCTGCAACCTGAAGCTCTAGGCTGGAGGACATCACATTTTCCACCCCAGCAATGCCCTGCTGACCCCAAGGCACAGAGGTTTTGATCAAGGCTCATTCCAGAGGAATTGCATTCCCTTTCAAAACTTCCAGGAGGGATTTGCTGAGTCAATTGTAGGTAAGCAAGTTTTGTTCCAATCTCTCTGGTCCCAGGAGAATCACCTGGATGAATTTTCTGCTCCCATTATGCAAGGATGGAAGTGTCCCTATATTGGTGATAATCCTAAAAGATATTCAGTCATTAAATCAAGGCATTGTTTTAAAATAGTGGCCTTCAATTCCTGTTATTTGACAGCAATCCTGGAGAGTGGATCTGGCCAGGCTTCACCCACTTTTTTTGGTATTACAGGTTCCTATTAAATTAATTTCTTCAAGGATTAAGATGGTTGGGAAAAGCAGAGAATTAGCAGAAGTTATTTGACAGTTCTTGAACTAAAAACTTCGCCAAAACTTGGTAGAAAATGACCCAGAATTCTACAGGCAACTGAGCTCCAGGAATATTGGAACTCTTCACTCTGGGGAAAAAAGAAGATTTTACAAAGAGTTTACCAATGTGGGGTCAAAGGATCACTAACTTGTTCCATTTCCACTTTTAGGTAAAAAACAAACAAACCAAGCCCAAAACAAAAGAAAGGAAACAACAGAAGGAGGGAAGGAAAGAGAGGAATGAAGTGGGAATTAAAGATGGGACAAGAACAAACTGCCTGGAAGGATTGGTGTGAAAGGAAAATTCCTTCCAAAAACAGGAGGGAAAATATTTGGGCTAACTAACCAAACAACTCTAATGTCCATTATCCCAATCTTGGAAATCAGTTTGGAACAGCACCTTAGAACTATTTTAAAAATCATAATAAAAAATAAAAGCACAATGTCCCTCAACAAGAGCAAAAGGGATGAAAAGCAAGCAAAGAAACCCAACCACATTTATCAAAATCACAAAAAAATATTCCCCACTTTGAGAAGGACTAAAAGAAAATTCATCTCTGGGCCACAAGTCATTTACCCAATTGGCAAAAATAATTTACATTTCACCTTTTCCTCTCCTTAATCACCCCATACACTCTTTCAAAAGGTCATTTTAATCTTATTTTTCACCCAAAACAAAGAGAAAATCCTCAATTTTGCTCAACACCCAAACACTTGCACTGCTCTGGGCTAGGACTTCACCAGCCAAGAATAACTGAGGCCATTGAATTATTTAAAGCAGTTGTTTGCACTCAATTAGATTTTCATGAAAGGTTAAGCAAGAGTCTGATTCACAGCCCCTCCTCGTGTTTATGGGAGGGTTCTAACACAGGACAAGGCATTTCAAATTCATGCATTTGAATGACTGAGCCAATACAAAATATAAACATAATTTTTCATTTAAAAAAAGGTATTTTAAACTTCTAATTTCATTTTCTCAGCTTCCAATTCTAACAGATTAAATTCAAGAGAACGTGAAAATATCTGTGCCAAAAATATTTCATTTTTGAAGTAAAATTTACTTTCAAAATAGAGCTTTAAATTCCCACTCCTAATAGGAAACTGGAGAGAAATACTAAACATCCATATAAATACACATAGAAATACACAGGGTAACCTTGTCTTTATGGACCAAAAATAAATTTATTTAATGCAGGATAAATGGAGAGAGGGCACATAAGGATGTGACTCTTATCAAGTAGAAGCTCCACATTTTTCTCCTGCACATTTCCCAATTATTTATTTTATCAGCAATGCAGAGAAGGGCTCTGAACCTGCCTGGTTCCCACAGCAATTTCCAGGTGAATTCCTGCCTGATTTCCCTTCCCAAAGACTCACAGAGCTGCTGGAATGAGATGCTCCAGAAGAGCAAAATAGGAAATTATTTAAAAAGATAAAATTCTGAATGTAAGGGGCTGTGCAGGGAGCTGGAGCCATGGCACACATTTCTTCTGATATTTTACATTTCTCCCACAGACTCTGAATTGTCCTAACAGGTGCTCATGGAGTTTGTCCTCCCCACTTCTGGGAAAAAGCTGTCCTGGATTAGAAATCTTTGTGCTATTCCAGGAGATTTTTCACTTAATCTATTTTGGCACAGCAGAAAATGAGTTTGAAGGATAAAAGTTTACAACCATGGAGGTTTGATTTTCAAGAATTTCCATGGAAAAGGTGTCTTTTTAAACTGACAATACTGTATTTATTTTCTCAAGGAGAATTTCAAACAAACATGAAATAAATCCATATATTTAGGGCCAAGAATGGTGTTGAGATTCCCCACATGTGGTGTGGGAAATGTGGGGTAAAACCTGTGCTCACCCACACAGCCACTGCAGGAAAAACAGAAAAGAAATCAAGCCCTGTGCAACACAACTCCATAATTCAGCTGAACCCTGACCATGGTGAAAAACTCTGTATTATGAACAAGATTCTGATCACCATGTGCACACTCCAGCACAATAAAAGGTGAATAATTCATCATCATTTTCAAAGGCAAAGTATGCATCACTCAGCTTGGGGGCAGCAGGGGGATTTCACTGCAGCCTTTTTCTTTGGGGACAATGACAAAGTGCCAGCAGCAGCAGCAAACTGAAGCACTGAAGTGTGTTCCATGTGCCATAAATCAACACTGCAGCCACAGGATGTCTCTCTGCTCCCAACATACCATCAATTTTTCAATAAGCCCCTAAATAATGGAAAACATGAATGGCGACAACAGTAATGAAAAATGAAATGTTTTGCACGCCAAAGGCTTTAGAATAACACTGTTAATATGTGGTTTCTGCAGCTAAAGGAGATTTTTAATAGAAATTTTCTCCCAAAAAACCCAACCTGTTTGCCCCCCACAAAAGCTGGAGAGGCTTTGTTCAGTCCTTGAGCTCCATGGCAGCTGTTCAGGAACAACCTGGTTCAAACCAGGGTTTCTTTTGTGGTTTTAAAATGAACCAAGACAACAAGTTCTGTGTTTCAGGCACTGCTTGTACATCCACCCTAGGCTATCATTACACCTTTCCATCCCAGGGAGGGAAAATCCTTCATGCAAAGAGAGCACTCCAGAAAANAAAAAAAAAAAGCGATTTTTAAAAGGATGCTTTGAATCATGGTTTGGAATAAAAAGGAAAATTATGAACTGGTCATGGATGAAGTCAACATCTCCACTGCTGCTCTTCCCCAGCCAGAAGCCAAGCTCAGTCATCTCTGACCTCTCTG
>PYHW01010732.1:2047722-2072464 GCA_013186435.1 Turdus rufiventris
TAAGCCGCACTTCTGGGTTCAGACCAAAATTTTAAGTGTGGCTTATAATTGTGAAATTACTGTACTTTTCTGGGGAAATGTGTATAAAAAGTGCCTCTATTCATCTGAAAATGTCCTTTTCCATTGCACTGAGCCAAGCAGCAGTCTGGCCCTTCCTTTTAACTGACAGGATGGGTTTGCCACCACTTGGATTTGTTTTTGTACCATGGGCAGCATTAGAGCTCACGCCGCTTTACCTGGGAGTTGCGGATAATGTGATTTGCCTCCAGCTGAATGGAAAACTTCACTCCAAGCTCTGAGGAAAAGGAATCCATAGGAGACAGTGTGCCTGATGTCAGAACAATTGTTCTAACTTCATTTAAGTCAGAAAAAGCCTGAGAGAAAGAAAAGCAAGAATTTAGAACATCAACACAATCTCTTTCAGATCTGATGTGTATTTGTTACACTCAGATTATTTTAAGCTTTTTACACACTCAGCTCACCACAGCAGGGTTCAAGCACCAAAAATTCAGCATGTGGACGAGAGTTTTCTGCCTTGAATTCTTTTTATGTTTGGGCCTCACGAAGAAGGGATTTGTATCTGCATCATCACGTTGGTTTTCAGTCATCCAGGTGTAAGTTTGCTGTAGAGCAACCCTGTAATCATCTGCAAACCTATACAGAGAGAGAAATATCAGTAAAATCTACAATCAAGCAATCAAATTGTGAGCATTCAGCTCATTAATGTTAGACCTGACCTGCTGTTCTCTTTGAAGAGACAGGAGAGGACCATGAACAGGCCTTTGAGCACAATCTGTGTTGCAGGGCTCACAACTGGCACCTCAATAAGTTCTTCTCTCCCATGCATAGTAACTTTTTCTTCTTTTTCCAGGACAGCAGCAAGATGTTTCTGCAAGAAGCAAATTCCATATTAACAACATTCTAAGTGACTTCTCAAAACCAAAGTTAATAGAGATCCAAGACTGTCAGCTCACTGCTTCAAAAGGTCATTTTAAACACCTATAAAGTCAGGGGGAAAAGGAACAATCCTTTCAATTTTTAGCAATGCCTTTAACATACCTGGCTTACACAGAAAGGAGGGGTAAACTTGGAAACAGGGTAAAACCATTTCAACACTCAATAAAAATGCAGCTGGATAGAACAGGCAAAAATATCACTGGCTCAATGGTTCAAATCAAACAATTTTATGTGAGCAATTGTATCCTTCACAACACTGATTCTCCAAAATCCCAGTAGCTCGAGTGGATGACTCCTGGTTCTCATCAGGAATCATTTCAGACAATTTTCAATATTGCAGTAAATTAAAAGATCTGTTTGCATTTAACTTCTGTGCATTTTGAAATGTTTAACACCACCAATACTATGCATGGTGGTGCTCATTTATACAGCAGACAACATTACCTGTAAAATGGGAAAAGTAATGCCAGTGATTCCCATTTTATGCAAAAAGCCGAGCATTTCTTTGCCACTCCACACCTTACAGGCAGTTTCATAGGCTCTCTCCACCAGCTGCCCTGAGCTCTCCTGCAACCAGCTGAAAGAGAAAAAGCAAAAATCATTTCAGCATTGATTTTAGAGATTTAGAGACACTTTGCACGTACAAAGCAAACCTCAAAAATTGCACCAGACTTCTAAGATGATGATAAATGTTTTGCTACATGTAAGGAGAGAGATTCTGCCTTTCCTTTCTGCCTGTTTTTCACTGTTATGGAACTGCTCTGGATGCAGCTCATTGAAATGAGAAGAAAATGTCCCCCCACATATTTATACTTTATATAGTAGATAAAAAAGAAAAGGAATTAAAATGTAATTCCCTCTTCTGATATGTCAGGTTAATTCAAGCAAGACTTCTGCTGTGTATCTAAAGCCACTCATCACTACTGCAATTGCTGCAGCTTGGTTTATCGTCCTGTCAAATGCTGACTTTCCAATTAAGAACAAATCCTGAGGCATGAAATGAACACTTTTCATGTTACCACATGGAAGGGAAAGTGGGGCAATAAAAAGTGCACACTTCAGGTATTGGCAACTGCTGATAATTCTGAAGCAGAACTAGAACTGTGATACAATGCAAAATGTGATTGACTGCTAAAAGCACGAGTTAAGCATGGAGATCATCTCATTTGTGGCAGAGCTGGAATTTTCTCTGAGTGAGCATGTCCTCCTTCATCCCTGCAGAACCACAAGACCTTGTGCAAAAATCAGGCAGCTCCCTCTCCCTGCCTCCCAGGAAAGGCTGGAGCTGTCTGCTCCATCAAAAGGCAGGAGGCATCAAAAGGACAGCTGTCAGTGCTGCAACAGCTCAAAGTATTTACCTGCAAAACCAGTTCATCATTAGCAACTCGAGAGCAAGGCTCTGGGACTGCTTCAGTTCTAGATTTCCTGCCCTGTCACCACAAATAATCTGATCCATGGAACAATTAAAATATAACTTCCCTTCTGCCAGATTAAATGCAAACAATACTGCCACAACAATCACTTCTTTGGCTATAATTTGCTTTGTCTCATTAAGGAATAGTGATCACTAACAGCAGAATTTAGCCCAAATTCCTCAAATGTAACATCAAAAGGACCTGGAACTGAAATTAGGACAAGGCCCCTAAGACAGGAATCAAACAGATTTACAGTGAGTAAAACACTTCAGGGAATGTAAAATGTTTCCCTGTTATGAACTTCAAACACCATCACATACTTTTGAAATGAAAAATGCAAATACAGACTTAACACAATGGCCAAATATCACCAAAAAACACTCTAAATTCTCAAATAAATTCCATCTAACAATAAAGTATTTACTTGTAAAGCCTGTAAAATTATTTTTAGAGCTAAGCAGGAAGCATAAATAAAATTAGTGTGATTCCCAGAAAGGGCTCTCTGGTTTTGAAGTGGAGATTGCTGTACGCAGTATTTCCAGGAAAAGAATGAATGGATGTTGCACACATGCCTTCAATTCCAGGAAGAGTATTTGCTGCTTCCCTCACTACCAGCAAATTCCAGTGTTGACACAGCAGATTCCATTGAACAAAGTGCTCAGTGCTGCTAAATGTGCATCTCAGCAGAGCCTGCCAGCACACCTCCACTGCTGGAGCTGCAAACGCCTCCCAAAGGTCACTGCAGCACCTCTGTGGCACTAAGCCCATCCTTAAGTGCTTTCTGGAATGAGGGCCCAGGATCTTTGGAAGTGAAATAAGATTTTTTTCTAGCTCCCCATGCATTTGGCAAGGCCATGTCACTGTGCAGGGGCATTTCACCTATTACTGGCTATTTACACCCAGGCTCCTGCCTTCCAGCAACTGCTTTTCATGCTGCTGGCAGATTTGCCAAGACAATCAAACTTAGTTTTCCTGATAAGGTTAAAAAGCTTGAGGCAATCAAATCTTCAGCCATGCTGTTCTTATCTTTTACAAAAGTTTAACATTTGAAATATCCAAAGCAGGAGAATTGGCTTCTGCCAAGCAGCACAAATCCCTTCTGTCTGTGGGACACAAACTTTAACTCTGAGAACAGTGAGGATGGGAGAGTGAGCTCCTGCTGTGCTGCACAGTCTATTGCAGCAAAGGAAGGTACTGCACACACTGAAGCAGAACTCAGTTTGCTGTGAAGCCACTTGGAGCATTATTCCCTTTTTTCTGTTGACTTTGATACTTCACCCAAAAGACTTTGCCCTGGAGCCCTCATTTCCTCCTGGGCTTCTGTCCATTTGCTTTGGTTACATCCCCTCTCATGATTTTCAATTTATGTTCAGCTCTTCCCCTTCCAGGAAGTTTTTTCCCAGGCAAAACAAAGGGCATGACCGACAAATTCACTTTCAACTATGAAGAATTTGGTGGATTCCATCTGATTCCAAGAACAGATTCCAATCCATTCCAAATACTTCCTGTCCAAGGCTCTGAAAGCATTCTATAAACATGAAATTCGTTCTTTGACAAAATAATGCTATTATTATTTGTCAAATAAGCAAAGAGTGTGAAATACAAAAAAACTTTCATACTGAGCTTTATAAACAAAAAAGTCCCATAAAGAGCAGCACATCATTACAGAGCACAAGACTTTTCAAAAGAGAACTCCAATGTTTCCATGTGAGACCAGCAGTTTAGTTAATAGCTCAAACCCTGTGGATTCCTCAAATGAACACAAATCAAACAACTGCAGAGTTTTAAGTTTACCTTTGCTCCATTTGATCTGATGCAACTGAGTAACTGACACCATCAAAGGGAATCTAAAGGTAATTATTAAAAGCATTAATTGATATAAAGCAATAAAGAGGTTGCCTTACTTGAGCAGGGAGCAGCACACAGCTTGGAGGGGCTCATGGTGCTTCTGCCTGATGCTGTTGCTGACCATGAGCTCGAGTTCCTCCCGGGCAGCTCGGAGCTGGCTCTCGGTGACCCCGTAGCTCACGGACTCCCGAGCACAGTCCTCAATGTTGTGGGCTTCATCCAAAATGACTACTTGGTCTTTTAGATTAATGTCCATCTAAAAAAGGAAATTATTGGCTAGTAAAGCAGAGTGAAAGACATGAGAAACAGCAACTAACAGGATCCTATTTAAAAAAAGCATATTCTGCATCACAAGTTTTTCAGGCTCTGAATCAATTTCCAGAACCTAAAAAACATCCAAGGGGGAAAACCCCAGGAGTTATTTTGTAGATAATATTTTGCACATGAATGGGAACTCAGCTGACCATAGAAACATAATATCCAGTGGGTAATTTCTTTTTAACTTCAGTTCTTTCCACTTGCCACCAGTATACTCACACTGTCCCGGATCTGGGGGTCCAGCAGATAATTGTAAGGACAGAACACAATGTCTGCCCCCAGCATGAGCTCTCTGGCTGCAAAATAGGGACAGGCACGAAGCTTCCTGCCCAGGCTCACCAGGTCTTCAATGTCCCAAGCCCTGGGTACAGGCTGCAGGGCATGGTGCTCAATGAGCTTGTGAACACCGTGGTAATAAGAGCAGGACTTGCCCTGAAAGCAAAGAGCAGAGATTCAGTGGGTACAAGAAATAATGAGAAACATTCCAATGTTCCAACTGGCTATTTCTTGGAAACATTTCTAACAGCTGCTTTTTATGCCAGACAATAACACCTCATGTCAGGTAAATTCATGTTTCTAAAATGTACATCAATAAAGGACACTTCTTTCTTCTTCCCTTAGAAACCCAGAGATAATTTAAGTCTTATTACAATGTTAACCTGGCAGTCATAAATCTTATTCCTGTCATCATGAGTTTCTGCAGCATTGCTACTGTGTATTAGCATTTTCTAACAATTAATATTTAATTTTAATGTCACCAGCTGGCATTTAACCAAGATAATACAAAGAAGTAAAAAATGTTACTCACCCCATCTGTTAATTCTGACTTTGTTTAATGAATGTTCATTTTCTCAAACAAAATTACTCACATGTTTTCCTTCCAGCAATTCTACACACATTTCATTCCTGTTGCTGCTGTTGGACACCACTGGATGAATACAGGTATAATCTCTGCTGGAAAGGATTGTCATGGGGACACAGGAATATGCTGTCCTCTTCAGCTCCCTGCTGATCTGGGTTATTTGTTTGTGTGTTCGTGTCCCAAAAAAAATTTTGGGAACACACAACGGATCTCCATTTTCTTTCTTCTTTGTGTGACTGGGATCTTTATCAGGTTCTTTCCCAGAAGAACAAGAACACTCAGTGCAAGGGCCAGGAGGCTGCAAATCAAGACAAAAAATTGATTCACAAAATCCCACTGTGAGTTGAATGTGCTAAATCTGCTTATGGTCTGCAAAGGGCCCTCTGGGATAGCTGGTTCAGTCACCAGGGCTGCAAAAAGTTCTAAAATGTTAAAGCACCACATCCTTGTGCCTGGAAATCCCTAAAAAAAAATCCTTCCAGCAATCACAATTTTATCATAACCCAGTCAGAAAGAATTATTAATCCAGTGGAATATTTACACATGTGAATAATGCAAATAAAGCTTCTTAGATTGAAGCTCCAATGAGCAAGAATCCAAAACCTTCAATGAAGAAAACTTGGAACAGACACTCAAATTATTTTTTTTTTTCCTTAAAGCAAGCAGAAGAGCTGTAGACAGTTCAGGAACTCTGCAGATAAAACAGACTACACCACACACTCTCCATTAGAAACATTCTTGCTGTGCCATTCTGCCAAAGGCCATCGAGTAACCAGGAGAGTAAAAGAAACACAGGGAATGATTCTAAACAGAAACTAATCCTGTAAAATATTGGATTTTTCTTCCTGAGAAGCACTGTCATTCAGAACATTAAATACTGGAACAACCGGCATGAAATTGTCATGATGAATTTGAAGAGACACAGAAGAAACAAGGAACTCAAGTGTAACCATGTCCAAACACACCTCTCACGAAAAACAAACAGTTGTGGCAGCGTCAGAGTTCGGATTTGGGCTCCAGGGGTGGTGCAGGTAACAACATGTAGCAGCACTCCTCCCTCCTTGCAGTGTATCAGTAAGATTATCCACAAGAAACAAATGCTAAATCACGCTGTATGTTACAGCACAATTCTGGGGATCAAGCTGTCTTCAGGAAAAGCAAGCTGGTGTTAGCCTCAGCCCCAGTCAGCCTTGTCTGCCATTAAATATTACAATACATGATAGAGAACATGTAAATGTAACCCTCTGGAGCTGCCACTCACTGGGATAAAAGGTTCACTGATGTGCCAAACAAACAGGCCTCAAAGCAGATGAAGTTACACCCATGCTGGAATTGTTACATTCCCCTCTCAGGTTGCCAGCAACAGCAGATTTCATTACCCTGTGCTGCCACATTAAATAGCCAGTTCCAAATATCCTGCCTTCTATATTGAATAATTACTTATTCACCGAAGGGATAAAAAGAAGAGTTATGAATGGAGCTCTTGTCACCAGGCAGGCAGGAAACAGCTGACATATGGTATAGGTTACATATGTGCACTGCCCAGCTCTGGGCTCACACTGAAAGCTCCACTGCAAATGCTACCTTGATATTTCTATCAGTTACATTCTGCTTTGCTGCTGGAAATAATGAAAAACACATTACCAAGCTAAAAATTCATTTAACTCAAGCAGTGACTAGGTAGGGCCTTTAAGAACATATCAACCTTTTAATTTGAATCCAAGTCAATTGTGTTTTCAGAGGGAAAAACAATGCACAGGACACCAAGATGAGACTTTACTTCTGTATTCATAAATATATGAATATATTTCACAGAGAAATATATATGAGTAATATTTCACTGCTATGCTAAGCTGAATAAAAAGAATAGAAAAATATTAGGACCCATCAGGCAGCTGTTTTGCAAGAGTTCTCAGAACAACAAGAAAACGCAGCTCAAATTAATATATATAAACGTGAACAAAAAGTTCTCCTATGATGGGCTTAAAATACTGGATATTCTTTTCATAAAAAAGAAATAAAATGTTCTTAAGTGTGAGGCTTATAAATTACAGTATTTTACAGGTGGGCTTAAAAGTTTGGTTTAAGAGGTTTGGAATTGGTATAATACTGGCATTAAGAAGCACTTTAGCCATTATTTCAGTACTAAAACGTTACCTTTAACTTTGAAAAAAGTTTTATGTTCAAAAAACACTCAAACCCACAATATTGAGAAAGCTGTAAACTCAGGCTGATTTTATAGTAAGCAGTTAAGAAATAAACGTGCCTGCAGTAGTCACAGCATTTCTGAAAGCCACAGCCACCATTAGCCCCAAATACATTCATAAATAAAACCTTTTTAGAGCGTCCTTAGTCATGAAGAAAAACTTCAGAAAATTGGTTAAAGCACAGTTTAAAAGTTGAGTTTTTCCATATTCTTTCCACATTACTCAAGTGAGTCGATTTGCACTTGAATCCTTAAAATACATCTTTAAATTTTTATAAAGGCAAACTCTTTTAATTCTGTATTTCTCTAGGCAGAAACAACTGTGGGTATCATATAGCAACACCTAATGTGGGGCTCCTCTCCTGTTCCTACAGCAGAAAAAAAGAAAATTCTCCATGAACAAGGGGTTTCCTTGGCAGTGCTGCCTCAAAGCACAAATTTTTACACTCACACCACAGAGACAGATGTAAATGTAGATGTAAATGCACAAGATGTAACAAAGTTAGAAAATGTTTCAATTTATCTACGAAGGAATTAGGTAAGGAGGCTGATTAGAAATAATTCGTATTAGGACAACAGAATTGTATTTCATAATACCCTCTGGCTTCAGAACTAAACCTGTTTTCAGCTGTTGGGATCTGAAAGAGGGATTTTCATTTGGAGCAGAGTAAAAAAAAGATCCTCCTGTACTTTGTGCAGTATTTAATCAGAAACACCCAGGAGCAGATGCCATTAGAGATCAGATATCAGCCTATATGGACCTTAGGCTAATGCAGCTTGTTTGTACCTCTGTCAGGGCTAGATAAAACAGCCTATCACATCAATATTTATATGGCAAAAACGTGGAAGTCCGATTAAAAAAGGAATAATCGAGTCCACCACCCTGTCCTGTGTGTAAAATAGAGCTAAACAAACACTGGGGCTGTGATCTTTGAAACACAAAGAGGTAAGAGGAGTTCTTCATATCTCCATCTACATTTCCCAGTTACAAAGGCAGCTGAATGCTGCAGCAGTGAATGTCTCTTGTGTGAAATATCACACAAGCACAATCTAGCAGATATCAGCAGTGACATTACCAAGAGCTTTTCAACTGCTCCTTTGGAAGCCCTCAAAGCCCAGTATTCTGCTGCTGCTGCAGCCTCTTGTTTAAAGCACACAAAGCAGCTGTTTATCCTCCCCCAGTCACCAGCAGGTGAACCCGGTTCAATATTTATCACAGGCTTTCACAGATCACTGCTAACCGAGCAAACGTTTTAATTAAGCTGGAACTTGCTTCAAAGAGCTCATTCAAAACGTCAATCAGCGGGAAAAGGATCAGATACAGTGTCAGGTGAGAGCATGTAATACAAATCCACAACTTTCTTCATCCCATCGTGGTAAATTAGCCCATTCTGGAGTCCAGACCCTGATTGTAACAGGCTGCCAGTCCCCTGGAATGTGTAACAGAAGTCACTCAAACCCCATTGTGCAGGTTGTAAGCAATATGTTAAACTGCAATGGGCTAGCACATTAAGACAGATTCTTTTCACAGTTGTTTTTTGATACCCCAAGTGTTTGTTACACTACTCTCCATTTACTGTTTACTTTCTTTCCCTGGTAGAAATGGGGATTCCTTAACCCAGCTGCCCCAGTTTCTCAGGCCATATGCTTTGACAGAAGTAATCAAGAGAGTACCCTGAGGGTATCATTTCCCCTCTAAACTCTCACTGGAGCTGCCCTCCCTTGCAGCAGTTAATAGCAGAGGGCCAGGGATGGATTCCCAGGCTGTGCAGTGAGAACAGCTTTGGATGCTCAGGCTCACATCTGCAGGTGCTGGGATGCAGCAGAGCTGGGCAGCACCTCCCATGCACACAACCAACCCATTTTCCCTCTCGGGCTGTGAGCAGGGCTTGATAAGAAACCGAATCTGCTTTGAGCAGAGGACTGACCACTGTAAAACACAGCTCATTCAAAGGCAGGCTTGCCTCAGTGAGCCAGACAAAGCTGTTATCACAGCCTTGTATCACCCTAAATGAGTCCACTAGGGTAAGCGTTGGACAGAAGCTCTGCTGACTTCATTTCCTAACCCCACGAGAACAGCACTTTGACACCTAACAGCCTGTGCTGGGATGCTCTTCCTGTTGTAAACTAAATGCAGTTAAAGCTCAGAACTACTAATGAGAAATAAGGCTTTATTTTCTGCAGTTTTCTTGATACCACACAAGTTTTCAGTCTGCTAAAGGAAAAGTTCATCACCTTAGTCTTTCATCCTTAAAAAGAAACTTAACCAGAAATAACCCCCTTTCTTTCTTTCTTCTTAGGTTACTTCTTCCTAAAGATGTAGCAAACTTTAGTTTTCAGTTTTCTTCTAGACAAGAAATTTCTAGAAGTTTTAAATCAAATTTTTCATGTACCCACACGAAAGAACCAAAGGAAATTTTATAGTCGAGAAGGTGTCTTTATTTGCAAATCAACAGCACACTCTGGTGGTGTCTGGATTTCAAGCTACCAACTAAAGCTCAGTGGCACAAAGCATTTCAAATCTTACTCAGAAATCTACAGAGCTTTCCAAAACCAATAAAAACTACCTCCCATCTAGAGGCCTACAACACAGATTCATTTAGCTCTCAGTATCTTACAGTAATCCCACAGTTTTTGGTTTCCTTTGTGGTTACAACATTTGCATTAGCTGCAATGTTTGCTCCAACTTCATTAAACTGCATTTCACGGACAACCCCTTCACAGAGAATATTGTTTAAAATTGTTCTGGAACTAACATTTCTGATGTAAAAGATACTACTGAATTACTCACTGTTTGGGGAGAAAAAGTAGCAGTTTTCAAGCTTTTTTCAGAGTGAACCGTCAGCTCTCCATTTTTCCTCTGCTGATAAACTTCTAAAGCATCAACCAACTGCACTCCTTTCGCAAAGCAGTGACGTTTTCTAAGCTGCTGGGGAAAGAAACTGTGAAAATGGACAGGGCAGAGGGATGTGCTCACACTGGCAGTCCTGGTTTTGTTTCAGCTGAGTCTGTTTTAGTAACTGGGCATCAACAGGTTAACCAAATCTAAGCCACACAAAAGTCATTAGAGAAAGCTCTAAAGTTTTTAATGTAAAATAATCTGTAGTTACTGCTGAGTTTTTCTGCTTTGCTTTTCCACTGTTACAAAACTTACAGAAATTGTAATAGCAACAACTGGAATACAGATATTTTGGGGATATAAGTTGTTTAAAAGTGAAAGATTTTAGGACAGGGTATAATGAAGAATTTAGTGCAACAATGGGTTCCTTTGTAACAAGCAATAATAAAAATGAACAAAATCCTGTCAACTAAACTGGGATTGTGATATGACTCAGTTGTTTCCTACAGTCTGTAAAACTCACTGGGATTTGAGGGTTTGAGCTAAACCCAGATTATTTCACTCTGCTCACCTGCTGCTCTGTTTCCAAAGTACGAATCCTTTTCCTGTCTACTTGAAAATCATCATTCTCATTGTCACGAAGAGATAACTTTTTTTTGGCAGACAGTTTTGAAGCTAGTGTTTCATTTTCCCTACATTCTGTAATGAACAAAATAAAATGGATGCATTAAATAAGGGCAACATTTTAAACAGTAACTGCTAGAATTACCATAAATATATATGGTGTAGGAAAGAGTGTTAGACATTTGTAGCCACATTAACCACTGTACAGATTTCATGCAGGGCAGAACCACGTCTGCTATTTTGATGGTAAAAAAAAAAAAAAAAGAAGATCCCTGGCTTGAAAGCAGCAGAATTTCAGCAGCCTGTGGATGAAGATACCTGTGCTTGTCAGTGGGCTCCCAGGTTTCCTGGAGGTTCCTGTGGCAGGATGATTGGCAGAACCAGGAGCACTGTGAGTCCCACTGGGTGCAGCCTCGCTGCTCTGAGGCTGGGAGTGACACCTGCAGTGACACGGTGGGGGTGGCTCTGCCTTCCTGTCCTTGTCACACGACGAGGTGGGCACTGATTTCTCTGGGGGACAAAGTCATGTGTCATTAAAAGCCACTCCAGACTGGACACGAGAGGCACAGGTGCACAACAGTGAGGATGAAAGTTCAGGTGCCAGTCATAAGCAAAACAAGAAGTGCAGTGCACAGAAGGGAGAACAGCTCCCCCTTCCCATTCAATCCACACAACCACAACCCAGCAGGAACTCCTCCAAAGTTCCAACAGCCACGTTCCCTCATGGCACCTAAACCCAGCTCAGCATTACTGCTACCAATAAGACAAGGTGTCCAGTGGTGAACCCAGACCTGAAACCAAACGTTTAAAGGCTGATAAAAACAATTGATGATTTTACATTTTGTAATAAAAATGACACAGACACTAATAAGACACTCACCATACAAAGCCTGCTGCCACGATAATGCAGAACAAAGTAATGCCAAGCTTTTGCCACTTCCTGTGGGGCTCTCCAGCAAACAGTGCTGCCTGTTATTCAAGCCTTTAACAATCTTTAAGGAGAATAAAATAAACAAAATTAACAGAAGACAAAGCAGATGTCTTTAGCTAATCTTAGCAATAATATCCTAATGTCCAGCCTCAAATTTCCCTGGCACATCTTAAGGTTGTGCCCTCTGGTTATGTCGCTGGTTAAAACTTTTAAAAAAAGTTTAATCATAAATGCACTAATTCATTTTGAAAAGTTCTCAAAAAAAAGAGAGAATTTATTGAAATATTACTATACTATATTACTATAATATTATAACAATAATATAATATTATAATACATTTAACAATATATATTTATAATATATAATGTAATATATTATTATATTATATTATTATAATATATAATTATAATGTATGATTATATATGAATATATATTATATATTACATAACAATATTACTACTATAATTATCCTGTTTTAAAAAATGTATTTTACTGAATCATTCCCCTCCTAAAAACTTGAACATTTATTTACATTACATGTATTTATATTACAGCACACCTAGATCAATAACCACATACTTACACCACATGGAATTTGTTTCTTGACATAAATGCTCCCAAATCCAAAATGTCCTTCCCCATTCTCTACCCCCACCCAGACACAGGACAGAGAGCACTGAGTGGTTACAACTGGAATTCTCAAGACACTGCAAGCTCTGAATTTAATGTGCCAGCTTTCCAAATGCTGACAGAAATGTTGGAATTCCAAATGTTGGAAAATATTTGCTCTCAGTCTGGCAGGTTCTACTCACAGCGTTCATCATGGCGAGCTGGGAGGGGTAAGCCCTGCAGGGGAAGAGGATCTTCACCCCCCCAATTGTATACTCTGCCCCATCAGAAGGCATTGCCAGTTTTTTTCCAGTTTATTTCAGGTTTATAACTGCAATTAAAATACAGAATTAGTAAACAAACAAAGCCTGGAACAAATGAAGTACCAAATAAAAACAGGAAGCTGTTAAGCTGGTAAGAGTTCAGGACATGAACAGAGCTGGAAGAGAGGAATTTATCCCAAACATCATCATTTCAGAATATTAAGTAACTAAAACCAGCCAGTTTTTTAACTCTAGAGATCCTACAGCTTAATCTGGAAGACATCATAATCTACAAACATACAGCAGCTTGGACATTTTATAACAACAAAAATAAAACTGGACAGTGACTTTAAAAATGAGATGATTAAAAACATCTTTCTTCCACAAGTAATAATTCCACAGTAATTAGTCAGGGGAAAAGGAGGATCACTCACTTTACTAGCCTGAGATTATTACCTTGATTATTGCCCTGTGTTAAAAAGGTGAAATCATTGAATTAAAAACACTGAAGAGGCATAAATGCCTTTAAGAGACAATATTTTTGAACAACACAGGGGTTTTTTTCCTCATAGCTTTTCAACGCTGGCGAAATAAGAGAGCAACTTTAAACAGGCAGATTTCCTGGGATAAATTAACTCACTGACTTATGTCCTTATATGACTTTTAATAATTCAACATATACATTAAAAAAGCACCAATGCATGGCACGATTCAGCTTCACCATCGAGCTTCCCAATAGGAAAAAGCAATTCTAGCAAAAGTAGATCTCTGACAGGAGTTTCTATCCAGCCTCTCCTTCCAAAAGGAAAGGCCACCTCAATTTCCCAACCCATTCAGGGAGGAGGACTCGCTTTAACGAGCTCAGCTCCCAATAAGTTTGGCCCTGAGGAGGAGGAGGGAGGCCCGGGACACCGCAGAGACCCCTCATGGTGAAACCACATCAGCGAGCGCTCCCTCAGCGACACCTGGAGCCGGGCAGTGCTGCTTTGCCTCCCGAGGGCAGGCGGCGCTCAGGAAGCGATTGAGCCGCCCCAGCCCGGCCCCCAGAGCAGCACCTGGGCGTTCGCTTCCTCTGTGTGCTCGGCGAGGCGGAGGCGCCGGCAGCCGCTGCTCCGCGTCCCTCACGGCCCCGCGGCTGCGGCCCCTCAGCGCCCTCCGTCCTTCCCGCCTCCGCCCCAGCCAATCAGCTGACAGGAAAGGGCCGCGCGCAGCCAATCAGCGCAGCGCACACTGGGACGCTCCCGCCTTTTACCTCTGCGCGCTGAGCCAATCACAGGGCGCGTTGTTGACTTCCGGGTTGTAGGCGTTGCTAGGCAACCGCACTTTTGGCTCATAGAGTTGTTATTATTGGCCTTTATCATTATTATGATTAATAATATAGTTATTGTCATATTACCTCGTTATTATATTTATTATGTTTTATAATATATTATAAGCATTGCATGTTATCATTGGGTATCATTACCACATTGTTATTATCATATTATTATTATTATCATCATCCTTGTTTTAAGAGGAGGGCACAGAAAACATGATGGAAAAATAAATATCTGTTAGAAAGTCCGTGTCTTTTCACTTCTGCCACATATATCTCCTGTTCTTGTCAGGTGTCTGTACCCCCCCGTGCTTCCCTCAGGAAAACTTATAAATAAAACAAGCTTTTGAACTTTAGTCATACTGATTCGGTTTGTTTTTGTTTTTATTATTTAAATACCACTACAGCATATAAAATTACACTTGGAACCGAGGAGAAAAAAATACATTTAGATTATTTACATAATTTACATAAAGATGACAAAAATACACTGGGTAGGCAGATGGTGACAGGGGGTGTTACACAGGAATCCTGGAACACAAACCCACGGGGGTTTCCCACATTTCCACGTGGGAATTCCATCCTTTTACACAAAGAACCAACTCCATGATGGAGCAGAAAGGATTTGGCCTTGGAATTGCCTTGGCATGGCTGAAACCTGTCCCCCCTCATTCCTCTGCACAGTCACCCTCAGCATCCATTTCTGTTTTTAATCTTATCCCAATGCTAGCTCAAGATTGCTCTGCACTCATTTCTCCAAGTCTTTTTTATATCTTTTTTTTAAAGTTAAAACACACGAAACCATCTGAGCTGTATTCTTTAAAAATCCCATTTATACAGCTCATTTTTATTAACAGTATTTTTTTAAAAACAACTTTTAGACCAGTTTCAAACTCTCAGTGAAGGCTGGTTAATCTTTAAATTAAGTTCCTGATCTCATGAACTGCAGCTTTGACCAATGGTCTGACACACAAATTTTCTAATTTTCTTAGAACTCAGTGTGACAGTGCAAGTTTTTGACACCATTTTTTCAAGTATTCCTTGGAATACTTTATTCCAACTTGCTCTGCAAGGCTCTGGAACAGGAAGGAGCTCATTTACATCAAGCAAAGCACTTCAATCTCCAATTTTTCTCACCCATCATTTTGCTGTTTGCCCAACAGAATAAATATTCCTTTTTCAGTGTTATAAAACCCTTCCAGGTGTGCTGCTGTGTCACTTCAGGAGCTGAGCGAGTCTGAAAATCACTGTTTCTCTGGAAATTATTTACTGATCCCATCAGAAATTTTCACTGGAAGCAACAAAATCCTGTTGAAGGGACTTTCTTCTCAGCCATGACTGAACTGAATGAATGTGGAAACTGAAAAATGTGGACTCCTGCTCCAGCTCCTCAGTCCACTTTCACAGCTTTTTCCAAATTTAGGCACCATAAAGAGAGGGAAAAGTTACAGGCCAGCTTCCCTGGAGTTTTTCCTAAATTCCACTGACACTCATGTTAATGATTTCAATGATGGTGTTCTCCACACACTGGCACAGCCGAACATCAGGGTCCAGGCTTGCAGTGTCCCTGGAACAGCTTTTGCTGGAGGAATCCTTACAGAGCCCTGAGAAATCGTGTGGCTTCTCCTTCAGCTGCTGCAGACCTAGAAAATGAAGCAGGAAAAGCAAAGTACACCTAAATAAGTACTGAGATTTGTGACTTCCAGCCATAACATAAATACAGCTGTTACGAGATTGCAAATCTGAGCCAGCACCATTGCATGCCTGACTGTAAGCTTTGGTTTTGGTCCCTGGTGGTTGTTTTACCAGGACCTGAGAGTGCTGATATCGATCAGCTATCTCTCAGGAGCTCACATCAGCCAGCAGAGGAAGACTGGAGGCCTTCCTTGACATGTTCCACAAGAATCTTTATTTGATGTGAAGGGTGTCAAGCAGCATCTCTCAGAACAAAGGGCAGACAGCCACATTTATAGATTCAAGGGGGATTCAAAYTACAGCCAATAAAAGTTTATACAAAGAACAGAATCCAATYTAAGTGAGAAGTTCTAAAGGTGAACTGACCRATKACACAAACTAATTTCTAACCAATTCTCTTCCAAAGTGTTAGAGTGTGACCAAATTCTTACGGAATTTGGCTCAGCCTTGGTATCTAGGATTCCTTATCTATTCTAGCAAGTTCCAGGGGCCAGGGGAAGATACCTTTGGAGGAATTGTATCAGCCACACCTGACCACAGGTTATTTCCAGAGCCACCAGAACACTCCTGTCTCCTTCCCCTGGGTCTGACCCCTCGGGGGAGCTCCCTAACCCTTGACTTACGGGTGATGATGGGGTCGAAGTCTCGTGTCTGTGTAGCAACATCAGAGGCACAAACTTGCCCAATTTGGATCAGCAGGGACATGATGTCCTCGTACAGGGGAGGAAAGGCTTGGCAGAAGGACACCAGGCAAGGCAGGGTGGGCATGAAGAAGGTGTAACGCTTGGACTGGGTCAGAACTGCCACAAGGAAAAATCAATGAGTGTAAAATCCAATCAAGAACTGCTGTTCACTTTTACAACAGCAATTACACAAAACTGCATTCAGCACAGAGAAATCATGCAGGGGTTTTGGGGGTGCTGGGGTGGTACCTGTGAGCAGGGTCCCCATCACATTGATGGCCAAACGAGCCACACTCAGGGATTTGGGCAGGGCATACTGGATGCACAGGTAGGAGAGCAGCTGGATGGCAAAGATCTGTCAAAAGAGACAAAAGCAATGAAGCTACAGGATGCTTTACAACTTCTATCCAAAGCTCTTCACCACACTCAACATTTACCATGAAATATTTCATCTACCATGAAATATTTCATTTACCATGAAGAAAATTGAAGCCAAAGAAGACTTAACAATAGTTATGATGATTATTTTTCTGCTGGTATTAAGAAAAACAACCCACACATATTTAACATTAATCAAAGTGTTTCAAAATCTCCCCCAGACACTATTGCTCCAACATTAATGATGAGCAATAAAGCAACACAAAATGTGCAACACAACCCTTGCAGAAGGTATTCAGGTCTGAAATGTTCTAGTTTTAACCTCAGTTGATCAGCAGTAATTTAATACTAGAAAGGATTAAATAAAAGCAACAACAAAATTGGTTTGATACAGAAACAGGGAATCTTTAGCCCAACAAATTCCTGTTGCCTTCAAGGCCTTTAATTTAAGGTAAAAGTGCTACAAATATCACCTGAATATTCCAGACAAGTTAGAACAGGACATTTTAGGTGTTTTATTCTCCCTGCTCAGAATATTTCATCAGGGTTCATACCCACAGTGATTCCCCAGCCAGGTGAGTGCACTGTACCTGTTTTTCCAGTTCAGGCTGGGCAATGAGCTCAGGAATGAAATCCAGACAGATGTGCATGGATGGGATCCCAGCCACTGTCAGTGCCAGAAGTTCACATGGATAACCCTGTGGGATTAAGAAAACACACATGTCAGCGTGTCACAGGTGTGCTTTAAAAATGCTGCTTCAACCAAGATTTTAAATGACACCTGTGTTAATGCTTAGTTTCAAAATGAATATATTTGTAACTCCCTTTGTTCAGAGTTTGCAGCAGGCCTGTAATGCCAAGGCCACGAGAGGCAGGCTGGGTACACACCCAGGGACTGAATCGGTTCCTTATCCTCAATATTCAATCATTATTTATGGAAGCTCTCCCTGCACTCCCCAAAGGAAAGCAGACTGCAGTGACCTTTTCCTTCTGTGTCTTTCCTGTGTTCCAAATTTCACCATCAGCCCCAACCTGCTCATTTCACAACTGCCCCGTAATGACTCTTTTATCACTTAATCAGTTCCAGGTCAAGGCAAATTAACTCCTTGTAAAGAGTCAGCCATCTGGCAAGGAGCAATTTAATATACATTAAAAACACATTTATATCTTTTAAATTGCTGATCTTTCCCCTCTTTTTTTTTTTTTTTTAAGGTGCTGAGCTGCTTTTGCAGGGCCAACCTTTGTCCTATCCACTCTAAAGAGATAAACTGTGCCCTAACAACAAGGAAAGATAAGGAGATGTTTACATTTGAAGCCAAATTAATTTTGAATAATGGCAATATTAATTTAAAACCACGGCTAAAAAGAAGTAACCCACAGAAGATGTGGAACAAGATGATTAGGGCAGTTTCCTTGGCCTAGATAGTCAAACTGAAAAGGGCAGAGGCACAGAGGAGGGGCTGAATGGTGAGGAACAGGCAGAGTTTGGCTGCTGCCTCTCACTACACCCAAAAATGAAATGGGGACAAAGTGGGGGGAACTGGGGAGACAGGAAGGAGAGAAGTGGGTTGTTATCAATTCCTGAGCACTCCCCTTGGCTCTCCCCACCCCTGACAAAGCAGAAGGAGCTGCAGCAGTGCAGAGCAGACCTGGAAATGCACGAGTTTGACGATGTTGGGGTCAGCAATGTACATCTGGTGCAGCAGGCAGCAGATGAGGCACTGCACCTCGCGCAGGTTACACAGCAAACTCTGCTCCTGCTCCTCCTCCTGCTCCTCCTCAGCACCCTGCGGGCTCGGGGGGCTCTGCACATCCCTCAGCAATTCCTGAGCACTGCTGCTCTGGCCTTTCTCTTCTTCTGTAGGCAAGCAGATCTCCAGAAGGATCTGCACAGCAGCACTGTCCTGGGGAGAAAAGCCACAGGAGATGTTTAAAAACCCCCAGCGAACTAAAACTAAATCAAACACAAAATAATGACGATTTAAGAAACGGAAGATCGTTATGGGATTAGGATTTCTACCTATAGATTGTTTTTTTAAGTACAGAATGAAAATGACTCAGCTCAAGAAGCACAAATGCTGTAGAACATTTAAAAACTTCAACACTTTATCTCAATCAAGATGCAAAGAAAAAAAAAAGGCTAAGTCTAACAAAATATCACAGTCACAGATGAAGAGTAAATTCAGTGGAATCTCATATTGCTTCTAAAGAAATATCCAGTGGTCCCTTAAAGCATCCAGAGCAGACAAAATATGCACAGGGCCATGGGACTCACAGTATTCATCACCCTGCTCATTTAAATATAAAACTCCCTATTAACTCAAAAATCATCTTATAATGGGAACTCCCTACGTGACATTTTTCCAGACAGAGGGATGAAGAGATGTCTGTGGAACAGGATTACTCAACAACTTCCATAATGTCAAGCTAAGGAAGTGAACCATCCTCCAGCCTCCCACTCTCCAGGGCTGGCTGCTTCTCTGAAACATCTTCCAGATGATCAGGCATTATTTATTCACATTTATTCATGTTTTAGTCACATTTACTGATGTTTCACTGCTCCAAATCCAAGCACAGAAACAGCCTCTGGATCACACAAGCATCAAGGCAAAAGGGCTGCTGAGCAGAGACAGAACAACCACTATCAAAGCAGTGCATCAGCACAAAGCTTCAAACCAGAAAAAAGAAAATATTTAACCACCTGAATGAATCAGAGGCAGTTTTCTTTTCCATGGTAACAGAAGCTCATAAAAAAATTTTAGAAGACCTCACTTTTTAATTTCCTGTTTCTGCATTTCTCTTTCATCACTGTTTTTTCTCACATCATGGAATATCCATTTCTTCCCTCTTACCTGAGCAGCAAGCAAAGCATTTTTTAACTCTTCCCTTGTAACTTCTGGGGCCTCTGGACCCATTGTATTGTTTTGGGATGGCCTAATGTCCTGCTCTGCTGTTTCCTTCAGGTGAGCATTAAGGTAAGCTTTGGAAGCAAGAAGATATCCGTTCAACATGTGCAAAATGATATCCATCAGAGGAGGACTCCTGAGATGGGAACAGTAAAACAAAGACATTTCAGCAGCATGAACAAACTAAAAGCACTCCCAAAGGCTGGAGCACCACAGCTCCTCCTCTGGCATTGCTGACATCTGGAGGAACCAATTTCCAGGTACTGCAAAGACTCCCCTGGGAAATGCAGCAAATCTGCCTCTGTCACATCCATCAGCAGCACCCACTGGCAGAAACTGCTGCCCAAAATGATGGCATAACCTACAGGCACAGGAGCTGCAAGGATGTTCCAGCCAAACCTCACCCAGCACCACGAGGCAGCAGCCATTTCCAACACGCTGCAAAGTCTGTCTACCACAAATTCACACAACATACACAAATCCAAAACGGATGAGCCACGTGCAAATCCCAACGTTTTCAAAACACAGTTGGACAGGATGAAATCTGCAACAGCAGGCCCAGCTCCACAGTCTTCAGGCCAAGCTTAAAACAACATAGATGCAACTGCCAAGCTCCTGTGATTAGTTTGAAAAGATGTTCTGAAGTGCTGAAAGCTTTGAGAAGTTTTCTGTTGGACACCTTTCTGTTAAGCACTCCCTGTGCAGCAGCACAGACACTCACCTGTAAACTCTCTGATCACACCTCAGCACAATCAGGGGATCAATCATCAGATCGTTCTGGGTGTATTTTTGCTGCCTCACTATTTTTGCTGAAGGCTGCAAGGCATTAACAGTCATCACCCACAACCTAAAACGAGAATATTTTAATGATTTTTTTAAATAGAAAATGTGTATAAGGGGTTTCCTAAGCATTTGGTCACTCTGCCATGTTTTTCTAGGCCTATCAAGTAGCAAAAACCCATTTGCAGCCCTTGAAGTCAACCGAGGTGCAGTTAATTTACACTCCCTGGACTTAGAGCAGTCTTCACTGCAGTATCCACTTCATAAAAAAGGCATTTTCTGACTAAAGTGAGTTCCTGCTCCATCAGTAATTCATCACCAACAAAAACCATACTCCTGTGTTTTAAACTAAAGACTTCCTTTCCCCTGAGAACAAAAACCATCTTCCTTTTAAATGCAAAGGTTCAAAATATCAACAAACTAAAATAAATGCAGCTCCAACAAATTCTATTCAGTCACAGCCTCCCATCTCCCAGATAAAGGCATTGTGTGACTGTTTTTTAAAGAAAAAGTGGCCTCCCACCTATGTGCACCAAGAAACCAAACAGTGTTTTGAGCCTTGATACCTTCTGGGCATGACAGTGTTCAGAACCATCCAGAGTTTATTGACAGCCTGCAGGATCCCCCGTGGGACTCCAGCTTCCAGCAAGAGGTTCATGTTCGAGGTCAACACTTCTGCATAGGGGATTAATTCTCCAGCTGAGAGAAGGGTCAAATGTTCCAGGATCTGCATCAGCTGGGTGTGATTTCCAGGCAGCATGGAAAAGGCTGGAAAAGAGAAACAACAAACACAAACAACAGGATCCTGGTAAAACTGGACTTCTGACATTCGAAGCACTTTGGTTATACAAATGTAGTATAATCACACATTTCCAAATCTACTGAATTCCAATCAGTTTGGGATGAATTTAGTTGGAATGAAGTTCTCTACCTTCTTGGAGCTGCTTGGGGGAGTGGTTCTTGGCCATGTTGGTGAGCAGCATCCTCCTGAGCAGGGCGTCAGTGCCGGTGATCTGCTCCTCGCAGATCCAGTCGTCCACGATGCACAGGTGGGGGTAGTTGGTGGCCAGGAGCCTCAGCAGGGCAGAGTGTAACCCTTGGGGACATCAGGGACATCCACAGCTCAGAGCTGAGCAGGTATCTGTCACCTGAACACATCTGTGCCTTTTATTTCAAGCCCTGAACTGAATTGCTGCCCAGCAGCTCAGTGAGGTGCAGGTTCACAGCCTCACTCCAACTCCAACACAGAGCAAAAGTTACCCTTGGCAAAGTAACTCCAGAATTCAGCCTGGGATATTCAACATTCTCAGCTAATTCCTGCCCTAAAACCTGCCCTAGGGAGGTAAGACTACTGTAAAGGGAACTGCTTTCCTCACGCTTTCACTGTGACTCTTCAAACACCTCTGACAGATTTTAAAAGCAAGAAAAAGGAAAGCAAGCCTTGGAAAAAACAACAGAACAACAGCCACTGAGCTGAGGACACTCAGCCTTCCTTTTGCTGCACTTTAGACCTTCAGACACGTTTTTACCTCCCAGTTCCTGCTGCAGCCCCTGTGCCTGTCGGATGAGGTACTTGATTGGAATCTGATCCATCAGTGCTGAGGAGTAGGACTTGGGTTTTCTCTGCATTGCAGCTACAGGGGAACAGGACAAGAAACCACACACAGCAGTTACAGCTAAAAACGAGTATTTCTCCAACTGGATCAGTAAGGAAAATGTAAAGCGCTTGTCTCTAGGCAAAATTGAGAAAATATCAGCTATCTGGAATTGACTTTATAGTATTTCAGACTTCCTTGAATAACATGAAGAAAAAAGACTGAAGAACACTGGAAGTTTTGTACCTTAAAAAGGACTGGTAAAAACATACACCAGATATAAATAATGAATCTTCACTGAAGTTTAACATGACAATAGTCTTTTAGAACTGATTTAAAGTCTTCATAGCAAAGGTAAAAATGGGATCATTAAGTATTACCAACTATAAAATTGCCAACTCAAAGRAAASTGCATGCAAGTTTGATGACATACRTGAATAAATAAAGATCTCAAATAATTCTGAAGCCTTTGTTAATTGTTAATTGTTGTTGCATTCATTAGATGCTCATAAACATTTCTTGTAACTCAGCTTGGACCTCCATTAATCTGCAAAACAAATTACTCCACCAGAGAGTTTCAGCAGGAACTTTATGTCCCGAGTCTCTACAGCAACGTTTCATTTAATTCCAACTTCTCAAAGTTTTATGCCGTGCTTACACCTGACAGAAGCATGAACTTTTTTCCTCTTTGCAACTAATTTTCAGTTAATCTGTTCCCCCTGATGCTCTCACATTTACCTAGAATCTTGGTGTTGGCCAGTAGTGCCTCTTCATAGGACAGGACGTAGTAGAGGACGAGCAGCTGTGTGGTGATGCTGAAGCGCTGCGTGGGACGAGCATTTTCTCCCTGCACATAAAACCACACACAAAAGTCAGGCTGAATTCTTGATTCTTGGGAAGAGAGATTTGGATTTACCCACAAATATGAGTATCTGAGCAACAAGATTAATTTCAAAACACGTGACTGTCACTGTAGCAGTGAAAACAAAAAGTGAAGCAGCAACACAAATACAAAATCCTGAACCACATCCGCATAAAGTACAAGAAAAATTCAAACAAGATGATTACCCCAGAGAGTCCTTGGAAAACATTGAGGATCTCCTGTTCTGTGACAGGCTGGTTGGTGGCCTCTGGGTTGGATTTAGATGCAGGAGTGAGGATGGAGTTAATGTAGACATCAATGAGGGGAAGCAGCTGCGGGTGCAGTGGGGTGGTGGTTTCACAGAGCTGCCGATAGATCCAGTCCTGCAAGACAACATCCCAACTCAAAACACAGCTCATTCTTAAATTACATGGTAGGAAGGTACAAAATTCATCAAGAATTCTCCTCCTATAAATCAACCAGCCTGGAAAACCTCCTCAGCATTCAGAATTAGAACAGAAATAAAAGCAAGGTGGTACCTTAATGGATACTTTGTGCTTGGTGAAGGAGCGACTCTTGAGGAGCTGGTAAATGCAGTGAATGGGTAAAAAGCCAGTGATGTTGGCACTGAGGTTTCCTGTCACAGGCACACGGACAGCGTGGGCTGTCACCACCTGAGGCGAGCAGACACCAAACAGAAAAACACCCTTAGCACAAGGCACCAAGTGTCCAATTCACACAGCCACAGCCTGAGTGGCATCTCCTTATTTCTGGGGAATATCCCAAAGCAGGGGGGAAATCCCTAGGTTGAAAATACCTGTTCAGTGAAAATCTCCTGGGTGAAGATTGTCTTCATTCTGCTGAGCGAGCTGGGCTTAATAACAATCTGAAATTCAGAAGAAAGGATTAAAATTGCAAGTTCTGTCTTTCTTACAACTATGGACTGCAAATTTATCTCATCAACTGTTAACTTTTAGCCTTTAAAAACTTGTCTGTTTTCCTGGTAGCCCAGCCAATTCACATCTGTATCAAATGTCTAACAGAAATATTTTTCAATGTCACAAGTTCTTCACCTCATGTCTTCCTTGTTCTAAAAACTCCCTCCCCAGCTTTAACATCTGGTGAGACATTGTTTCACAGGAGTGAATTGTCAGCAAATCTCCTTTGGCAATTTAACTGAAATTAACTTTATATGTAAAGATGTTTCTTTTAACTATTTAAAATTTAAACTTTGCAGTTCACTTTGGAAGCTACTTCAGTTAGCCTTCTAAAAAGTTCATTTCTTGGAAATAATTATTTCAACAGGGCAGCACTTATTAAAGATACTTTTATCATCACATTCCTCTTTATCAAGAGCAATGCACATTTTAATGTTCTCATTTTTCAGGTTTTATTTATTTTAGGTTTAGCAAAACCAAAGTTCTTTATATCAAAAGAAAAGTAAACACCAAAGTACCAAAACCCAGTAAAAAAATCTGATTTTAACAGACAAATGTACAGGCTAAAAACAGTTGAGGATTTACCTTCATTCCCAAGGTGGAGCAGACCAAATCAATGATGGCACTGAGCTGGTTGCTGTGGAAATACATGGCTACCAAGAGCAGCATCTCTCCAAAGGAAGCAGACACACCAGAAATGCTGATGAGAACAAAGAG
>PYHW01010732.1:2077885-2107088 GCA_013186435.1 Turdus rufiventris
GCTGTGTCCAGCCATGCCGGATGGGTGTTGGAGGAGCTCCATGCTGTGTCCAGCCGTGTCGGAGGAGCAGTGGAGGAGCTCCATGCTGCGTCCAGCTGTGCTGGAGGGGCTGTGGAGGAGCTCCATGCTGTGTCCAGCCGTGCTGGAGGGGTGTTGGAGCAGCTCCATGCTGTGTCCAGCCGTGTTGGAGGAGCTCCATGCTGTGTCCAGCCAGGCCAGCAGGGTGTCAGAGCAGCTCCATGCTGTGTCCAGCCGTGCTGGAGGGGCTGTGGAGGAGCTCCATGCTGTGTCCAGNNNTGCTGTGTCCAGTCACCAGGTCACAAAAGGCTGTGGCATCCCAAACCAGTGCTCAGCAAGGTCCTCACGTCCAGTTGACTCGGAAAAACCTAAAGCTCGGTAAGTAGCATCCTGAAAAAGTGACCCTGAGGATTGTGGTAGGTCCCAAATCCAGTTTTACTGTAAATTAAGCTTTACTCTACTGAAAATAAAAAGTACACCCACAAATAATAATAAAAAAAACCCCTTAAGTACGAAGCATAGTCCTGGGCCCTTTACTTTAAAAATTTAAAAAAAAAAAAAAAGGAAAATAATAAAACAAACAAAACCATCTTCCCAGCTGGAGATTGTGAGACAGTAACGTTGTACAATGTCACCCCATGAATGACTTCTCCAAAGAAACCCAGATGAAAACAAGGTTGGTGCAGCATTACTATCCCAACAGACTGATATGTTGTGCAGCAAATTATATGGTGCAATAGCATTTTTTTAAAACGTTTTACTCTTATTCTTGAAAGCTTTAAAATAATGCAACATAATATTTGGATATTACAGTATTAACAAATAGTGCTTGATTAAAGACATTGGTAAGTCTTCATAGCAACACACAAAGTTAAAATTACCATCAGTGGTAAATATAGAAATACAATAATCTGCGCCATAACTGACAGCTAAGTAAGAACATAGCTGAGGATTTAAATATAAATCCATTTAGCTTTAATTATTTCAGAGAATGTTAGAAAGATCTAAATGTTACAGCTACTTTTAAAATGTGAAGGTTGTTACAAGTACAGCTGGTGGCCTTGCTGGTCTTAGGTTTCTGAAAACCCTGTTGCTAATTCAGAAGCACAGAAAGGTGACTAAAAGGCTTAAATGCAGTAATATCTGGGTTAAAATATGTATTTTTAATTGAAATTGAAGGATCTCAGCTTCTTTCATTGGAAGAGATAAACCTCCACAGCAACTTATAGCACTGATAGGAACAACATTTTCTGGCAAGGCCATTTTGAAAAGCTGTAGCTGAAATTTTCAACTATTTTAGCTTGCACTTGCTAAACAACCTCGAGTGATTGGATTGTGATGATTTTATTTATAAACCAGCTATTATGTGCACTTAAAATAGTTAAATGAAAGTAGCTAACAAAAAAAGTATGCCCAATATAGTAGCTGGCTCCGTGGTGCTGGCAGGTTTGATGTGTACATTACTATCACTCCAGAAATGGCCCTTCTCATCTTTTATAGTGGTTATAATATTCTATTTCACTTTAATTGCATTTGATGGGGGAAGGAGTGGGAAAGTGGCAGCTTTCACAGTAGGAGTTTCACAGGGAAGGCTGGTCCAGGTAACAGAACACAGTCACACCAGATGATGCACTTACCTTGAGGAATACAAGGAACACAAAACAAAGCCACACCAAAACCCAGCCCTTGGAACTTGGTTAACTGAGCCAGGGTTAGAAATTACCACTTAGCAACAAAGCTCAAAAAAAAAAAATAAAAAAAGGACATACACTTGGAAAAATTCCAGTTTTAGGAGCACTTCTCCACTTCAAAAAATGCCAGCCAAATGAGAAAAACCTTCTGTAAGACAATAATGTGCCGTTTAATCTGCGGTGCATTACCCAGATAAAGTCATGGACAGAGCCAGGTTTTAACTCGATTTATCAAAATATGCTAGCTTCTGATTGCACTCATGTTGTTCTGAAGAAATGACTGAAAATTCTCATCACCAATTGTACAACTTCTTTATACAAAACCCAAAAAAAGTTGCTAATATTGTATGTACACGATTCAGTGAGACTTCATAGGAAAAAAAAAAAATCACCCCAGGCAGGTCTTTTGCATTTCCGAAATGAGATTTTCATGAACACAGTTAAGTTTGGTAAATGCAAGCAAATTCTTCCTTGTAGAGGGTTAACAGCAGGTGCACAAATGGATCTCCAAACTTGCTCCTTTTACAGGTTTCAACCAGACAGACGGCCAATATTCAGAGCCAGGACTTGGGTGATGGTGACAGGCTCCCAGGAGCGCTGCAGTTCAGTTTTTTTATCTGGCAGTCAGATAAGGAACCCAGAAAAAGCATCTGCAGCTGCTCTTCAGCACCCGTAGGGGCTATTTTAGAGCAGCACCAGACATTTGGCATGTGCTGGGAAAAAGGAAGGAAACTACTGAGAAAAAATGGTGACTGTAGATAGAGGGAGAGGTTTAGGAAAGCGTTGTGGTTTGTCAGTCCCTTCCTTGGCACATGCCCCAGCCAGAGCCTGAAAAGGGAGGTGGGGAAGGCCACGCACTGATACTTGGGACCTTCACCACGGTGCCAAAAGTACATGGAAAAGGATTTCGTGCTGTTTTTACTAGTGGAATAAAATCTGAATACCAGAATTCACTGAGAATCTATATACACCACATTTTAGTTAAACACACACCAATCTTAAAGTCAAGATTGACTATTTTTGCATTTGTAAAATGGTTAGAGCTGGGCTAAATTTCAGCCTGGCAGGAGACTTTGGATAAGGTCAGAGTTGTCTGTGTGTTCCGCCTCAGATTCGCATTTTATCACAAAAGTGGAAGCAAACAATGCAGTGAGCACGGTGCCAAGAGTATCCAGGGAGCAACAATGCACAAGAGAGATTCTTGTGATATTAAATCTTGCATCCTGGAAGTGGATCTGAGAATCTAGCCCCAGCCCTGAACCATAACACAAACTTCAATTGAAGAGTTTATTCATGTTATTCTCACTACAAGTTAAACCACCTACGATATCACTTATATATTGCCATTGTTACTCTGGAAAGGTGTGATAGAAAATGCTGTAAGACCCGGTACCTTTTCAATTTATATAAACACAGTGAACTTCATTACTGTACATGTACTCTGCAACTACAGCTTAGCTGTAAATCCCCCACACACAATGGTATGGACATTAACCCCTCTATCCCCATTAAACTGTACATCAAGACAATACAAATTTACTGTCCCCACCCACCCCTTACAAAAAAATAATACTCTAAAAGCAACCTACTGCAACTTTTAATTAAGACGATTACATATATTTTAGACCAATTGCTTTAAAGCAAGAAGGCAGTATAAACCTTCTAGGAAAATTTTTATAAAAGAGGTTAAGAAATATAAGACAATTTATACATTTAAAAACTTACAATAAATAAGAGATGCAGGCATTTTTGAATACTAAGTACTATAATCCAATACAAGAACATCTTGATGTTCTGAAGCCATAGGTTGAAACTTAATTGTTCCTCATGTTTCTTCTCATCTCCATGCTTTTAAAATTCATTAACCATGACTGGGTACTATGGCTCATTACTCTTCACAAATACTGTGGCTGGGGAAAAATGGTTAATTTTGCTACTAAAAATGTTATAATACACTTTCTGATCATCATTCTGAAGCATCCCCCATAGTCAGTGACTCCAAGACAGCAGGGCGATGGGTGCCCCTCTCACAAGTCAAAACAATATTTGCTGGAAGTAACAAGATTCATACCCCATCACATACAACTTGCACTGAGAAGAATTATAACTTAGTCCTGCAGTGAAATATCCCTTTTCCTCATTTTTGTCTTGCAAAATTCAGATGAAGATCACAGCATATTCATGATAAAGTTATACAACTGATTCAGCACCACAAAATGAATTGGGAGACATGACCGTCTGTCCTGGGTTGCAGGATCACAGGTTAGCCAGGAGAGTGCATTGTACTGTTCCAGAACAAACCTGAAAAACAAGCAGCCTTCTGTCAGGACAACACATTTTCTCACCATGACTTTATAGCCCTAATTTACTACAATCCAGCTTCTTTGGCATCAAAAACATACAATAGGTTTGCCAAAGTTCAGAAATAACATGTCTTCCAAATTATTACAGCAGTTCAGAGCCAAGCTTGCTTTTGGTGCAATACTGTCATTGTAGTTTCTATTCTTAATTCATACCAAGAAGTTCACATAAAAAAAAAAAAAAAAAGGAAAATAATCTGATGCTTTCTCAGTTAATTTCCCATGTTTACATAGGTTTGGGCTCCTGTCCTTCAGCACTTCAGATTTTCCACAAGATTGATTGCTGTGCAATATTCTGGCTTAACTGTTTCTGTCTTTTCTGCTAGACCTCAAACTCTCTTCTAGTTTAAGGAATTTGTTGTTTTTCAAACATTATCAAAGACTGATTAGCTAAAGAAGGCCTTAGAGATGTTTGGTTTAAATTCCTTAAATTGCTTAAAGCACAGCAATTCATCTGCACTAAGGATATCAGCTGCACAAAGAAAAAAAAAACTAACAGCAAGAAAAACAAACATGTAGCAGCATTAAAAATTAAATGCACAATATTTTTGCAAGTGACCAGTGATAAATACCTGAGCACATCAGAAGTTTGATTAGAATCAAGTGGATGGGAGTGTTTACTGTGGAGTAGCTCGTCTGATTGCACTGAAGGCACGTGGAGGTGCAAAGAGGCCTGAGGAAGGAAGAAGGAAGCCAGAAGTTATTGCCTGACCAACTACACCATATTTCCTTCCCCCATATTGTTGTAGCTGCAGTCACCTTCTCTGTCTGACACACAAGCCAAAACAAATCTTATCCTTAGGCCATCAGCAAGGTCAGCAATTATCAGAATATTTATGTTGTCTCACACAGATCTCTGCTAAAAGCACAGTGCTAGTAGCAAAATACTTATTAGAGGTTTTTTACATCCCTTTTCTACATTAAGTGATTATTAAAAAAGCAACTCAAGTGGCCCAAGATGTCTGGTAGCACTTGGAAGTTCAGTTACTTTTCTATAGGCCTGTTCTATTTATATTTCATATATAGAGCTGCTTAGTGTAACTAATAAATCCTCTCTTCAAAATAATATCCTATACCAAAGCCACAGCCAAGCTTGGGCCAAGAGGAACTGCTAATCCAGACACAAACAAGGCTGCAGAAGATATATCTGGATCATTAGAAAACAAAGCACAGTATAAGAGATGCTGATTTGTTAATACAGAAGTTTCTCTGTACACCAAGGTATGGCCTGAAATGTGCCAAGGTGTCTTGGGCTGATGATACCATGGCTGTAACTTGGCAAAGCCAACATGGAAAAAACAACTTTTATGCTTTATGCAATACAGGAAGAGATTCATTTATTCTTTATTTTACCCAGTGCAGCTGAGTTACTCTGCTGTACTCCCTCTCTACCACCATTCCCACAGGAGTCCAGCCTCAGCCAGAGCTCTGTCCAGGAACTCAACCTGTTCTCACAAAATCCTGGAGCATAAAGCCAGGAAGAATCCAGACTATCAGGAAGATACCATGAGCAAGGCAGAGCCTTCCAAACAGCCAAATCTCAAAACCTGAACACCTGGCCTGTCCTGATGCAAAGCAGAGCTGTCCCCAGAGACATGCACTGAACATTTTCACCCCCAGATCCCTCAGGCTGCTCAAGTCTGTGCCAGGACAGTACCTTAAGAAACAAGGGACACTGATTTTGTGCTTGAGGACAGGCTGACCAAAACCAGTCAGGCAATGGACCTGCTTTGGCAGTTGACACAAAATAACCGAGGGCCAGTGGCTGCTGCAGTATATTTGTTACTTCATCATGAGATTCTGTGGACAGCAATCGATCTGTGCCTTGACCCTGGAACACAACAGGCAAAGGTTTTGGATTAGGAGAGCACAAATTTCATAGGAATTATCTGTAGCTTCTGAAACTCAAAGCATTTGGAAATATCCAAGCATGACATGACAATCCAATATCCAGGTGATCTAAAAGATTTCATTCCACAAAAGGAAATTAACAGATGGAAAAAACACAGACAAAACACACACATACAAAAAACTGTATTTACTCCAATAGTTACCTTGCCCATATCACCTCCATGGGGGTAGTGGGACCCTGGAGAATGCACAGGGGATCCACCAGGAGATGCAGGAAGAATATTTATAATATCAGGATCAAGATCATCTCCAGTGTCTAACAAGTCAAAGATTCCCATTCCATCTGCTCCATCTTGAAAAAGAACAAGACCAGTGAATTCCTACAACTTCACTATGAGCAGGATATGACAACACATTGAGAAATAAAGGGATTTTCCATAGAAATGGAATGGTTCTAAGAATGAACAATTTATTCTTGTGATAGGGGGAGTGATGAGGGGCTTTTAGAAGGCAAGAACAAATCCAAAGTACAAACCATTGTTTGTGTTAAAGGCCAGATCCAGGTTCTCAGTGGTGTAAGTGGATGATGCCACTTGCACGGATGCAGAGGTGGGGAACACCAGGATGTGGGTGCAGGAGGTGTCCTGGGGCGTGTTCAGCTGAGATGTTTGCATGTTCAGGGTGGTGCTGCGCCCGAACACGGAGCCGGTGGACACGGAATCTTTGGGAGAGAAATCAAACATTTCCTTAGCTTTGCAAAGCCTCAACTGTGCCCCAAGTGCCAGAAAGAGAGAGTTTCCCAAGTACCTGGCATAATAATGAAGGATCCCTGGGGTTCCATGGCCACCAAGCAAGCACTGAGAATGCTGGGGGAGTCTGCAGCAGAGATCCCACACATCCTGCACATGTCCTTCAGCCTCTTGCTCAGCGACTGCAGGTTCCGGCGGCTCAGCAAACAGCTCCAGTCTGGGGAAGCAAATCTCATCAGTGAGTGGATGGACACACTTGGTATGACTGAAAAATTAAAGCTTCAAATCAAGCTTTAGACTCTAAAAAAAATGCTGCTGTTACCTTTTAATTCCCCATGTCCTATTCTTCCCAAGCGGCCTATGACAACTCTCCATGGCAAAGAGCTCATCTGCACAAGTCCCAAGCACCATTCCCAGAGTTTCTGCAGACCAAGCCTGCGGGCAGAACCCTTTTTCCTGCGAGCTCTGCAAGAGGAAAGAAGGGAAAACAAAACTAAAACCCAACTGCAACAAGTTTTTAATGCCACATTTAGAATTTTTTTGTATTAACCTGAACATTCACAGGACCCAAGAGCATTGGTGTTGCAGTCCATCAGCTGCAGCTTCAAGGGGTTTGGGTTTTTTTCAATTAATCACATTCTAAAACTGACATTAGCAGCCAGTAAGTGAGATGAGGAAGTATCAACACATATAGAGTAAACTCGAGAATCACATGAAACCAAACCACGCTCTTCTAGAAATTTAACTCAAAAAAATATACACGTAATAGGGAAAATATTCATCTGATTTAGCCACTTTTGCAACACAGCAAGTCTACAAAAGTCAGTTATTCTTACAGCACCAAACCCAATGTAATTCTTCAGGGGAATGAAAGAAAATATACTTGCTAAAAATGAATGAAAGTTTGGTTCTTACCTGTTTGGTACATCAATATTAATGATGCAAGTTTCTAACTGCTCTCCATAGAGGTCTGTACAGGATGCAAGCAGCCACCTCTGATCATGAGACAAACAGTAGCCCACAAAAAGCACATTATACTTCTGGCCAGCTTCTCCAAAGGTTTCTCCCAGCTCTGTTTGCTTGTCCTTTACTGGAGCCAGTATAAAAGGAGGGGTGTAGAGTCGAATACACTCGGGTCTCTAGAGAGATGACAGAACAGACAATGAAGTTTGGGGAAGAAATGATTCCTAACATAAAAGATGGTTGGTTGATAAGCAGGGACTTCCTCTGATCTGGACAATTCCACAATCTAATTAACAATACTCACATCAGGACTCCTAAGAGCAGTTTCCATGGCTAAGCCTGGGCCAAAGCCAGTTAAGGTTTTCACGTTGGTGGAAGTTGGGAGAGGTCTCCGACACTGAGTGAAAGCTGAAAATGCCAAAGATTTTAAATGCTGAGTGTAAATCTGTCTGTCCTCGTGTTTCACAGGCTGGAGCAGGTACTGACATGGGACAATCTAGAACAGAGAGAAGAAAAAAAAATTTATTTTATTAATAGATTAAATGGTTTCTGACACAATATTTGGTACATTGCTTTTTAAATTTTACATTGCAGTCAAATTTCTTCCACTTCTTGTAAAAGTTGTTTTTTCTATTGTATTTATATTTCTTCAAGAAATTATTCTCACTGATATTTTCTTCAGAGGAAAAAAAATAATTTGTTTAGAAGGGAATCTTAGTGACTCCCCTAAAAAGCTGCCCTCTGTGAACTGGTCCTGCAGCTGCTGCTGGAAGGAGCTCTGGTTACAGCCCAGTAGGGTCAGGCTGCAGAATCCAGTACAGGACCAGTACTTCATTCATCACTGGAGTGGGCACTGCATTTCCTCTGAGATAAAACTGATGAGTTTGGAATGCACAACAGGATTCAGCTTTGGTTAATAGCATCCAAACTGCTCTAAAAGATGTAACCTAATGCTTGAACAGCTGGAGAACTGTAAACAATGTTTGTGAGGGAAATGAAACTTCCACCTTGAGGGCATTACTGCCCCCAAAACACAGCCAAAGCCAGGGATACTCTGCGTGTCTGCGCTGCCTCACCTGCACAGAAATGATGTTCTTGATGTTGGGAGGAAGAACCTGAACCATCTCCAGAAAGCAGCGCAAAAGTCCAAGTGTCCACAAACTGGATGAGCTGCTGTTCTCATCCTTTTTTTCATATGTGAAAGGATCAATGATGTAAACTACAATTGCAGGTGGATAGGTGACAGCATGTGAATCTCCATCCGTGGGGACTCCGACTTTATCACGATCCATAGTGCTGGAAAGGAAATTTTGAAACCAGTTACAAACAGCTGCGTTTTATAAAGATTTGGTTTTACTTCAAAACTAGATCAAATTGTCAATTATTAATCTGAAAGATCTTCGAGTCAACTGTGGTGTAAGAAACAGTCTTTTTATGTCATTTTTTATATAGGAGCTTATCAGTAACTCTGAATCCCTTTCCTTTCCTTTAGCCTTTTTTATTACAGCCGCTCAACAGCTCAACTATTGCTTAACTGGGGAACAAGAATATCTACAGTAAGAGCTGTCTTTACCACTCTAACTTTGATTACAGAAAATAGAACTCTAAGATGGTGCCAATTATCTATCTCCCCCTCCTTCCCCAGCCCTTTAAAATATTGAAGTGAGTAGTTTGGTGAATTTTCTCTCTTTGGAGAGAGAAGAAAAAAAAAGGAAGTTTATTTTTGTACCAGAGCAGACACTGAGATGCAATTAGAACTGCAGCTACAACTGGAACCAAGAGGTTCAGCTCCACCACAACTGAACTCTCATTCTCCCTTAAAAGTAGCTTGGTGAAAATAAATACAGGATTTTTGTTGAAGGGGTGAAAGTGCATTTGTAAGTTCACACGAGTTGAGCTGATTTTTCAGCTGAAGGTGTGACTGCAGTTCCCTACCTTTCAGAAACCTCTGGATGGGGCTGTGCAGGTGCTGCAGCCGTGTCTCCAGACATCCCTGCTGTTTGCAGTGTTGGCTGTTGCTGCTGCCCCCCGGTTTGCCCGTTTGGGACTGCTGCAGCCTGGTTGGGCAGGGAGGCAGGAGTGGTATTGTTCATATTGCTGAAAGGTGGGAAGGAGGAAGGCTTGCTCGTTGGAATGCCACTGCCTAGGCTGGCAGAGGAGGACGAGGGGGCAGTGGTGGTCAGGGTGGAGTTGGCTGTAGTGGCTGCAGAGGACATGGCACTGCTGGAGGTCACTGTGATGGTGCTGCTGGTGGGAGCTGCGGGAGCCGACGCCGGAGTGTTGGGATTGGCAGCAGGGGCTGTCACTGGGGGCAGAGCAGAGGCTGCCTGGCTGGAGGGAGGGACCAGGTTTGTTTGGGAAAGTAGAGAATTGTCCAAAGGCTGAGAAGCAAGATAAGGACCTAAAACCAGGGGAAAAAAAGCATAAATTTGATATCACAGCTGGTTTGATTCTTATATCACCTATGGAAGTCTGCAGTTGTAACAAAACAGAGCAAACCTCGAGCATATATTTTACCTCTCAAATTAAAATACCTGTCCTAAATTTTCAAATTCTATTTTCATAAGAGTCTTTCAGAAATATCAAGTAATCTGTTTTTAATATAACTTTTTTCCAGATGTGTTGAATTGCAGGGAATCACTGCTTCAGAATCCAAGTCACCAACAGAACACAACCAAAGTCCCTGTCAGGCAGCCAGGCTGCCATTCCCCAAAGGCACTGCTGGATGGTAAGAGGCCATTTTAGCACAAATTTAGTTTAAAACCAGGAAACTGCCCCAACCAATATGACAATAAGCCATGATTCTTTACTGCAAAGGAGTAAATGGTAATTGCATGATAAAAGGAACATTAAATAAAGGTCATACCCAGCTCATATCTGCAAACTTGAGCGTAGAGTTTGAGTTTGGAGAACGCGTCGTTGTTGGCATTGGCTGTTTGGGAGAACCACTCAGTGACCAACTTCTCTGAGAGCTTCTTGGAGGCTGTAGGTCCAACCCTCATGATCCCATCAGGTAGTAACTTACAGATAGGTCTGTGCTGACCAAGCCTGCAGGACTGCAGAGAAGGTAAAAAAAAAAAGTTTGAAAAGCTGTTAAACATCACACAAAGGAGATATCATAGAAAGGCAGAGAATTCTCAGTTTATTTACAATATTCCAAAGTCACATTTTAGCTCTAGAATTGCACCAGTAGGAAATGTTGAATAGTGATTTTATGGGTTATTGTCAGCGTTTTCCTAAATGCAAGAAAAGCGGGTTGATGATAATCTCCTCTAACCTTCATTCAATCCAAGCAATACAAGCACGTAATTAATTAATTAAATGGAGGTAACACAATTAACGTGGCAATGCAGAGCTTTGCCACCGGGTGGCGTTTATGGGATGGCAACGTTGAATACTGAAAAGAACGGGGAGAAGCAAGAACAGCCCTTATCTTCCAAGTGCCCATTCCTAAAATCCCTGGGAGCAGCTTTCCCAGATAGCATTCTGAGCAGGCAGCGCTATCAGCTCTGACAAGCCTGATAAGTCCTTACGAGCACGAATTAGGAACAGCCTTCCCCAAATCCATTCCACTGCAAACTGCCACAAATCCTGTACCTCATATATTGCAGTCAGATCCCTGAAGAAGCTTTTGGCTCCGTTGAGCAGAGCCTCGTTCTCCGGGCACACCACAACGTAAGCGACGTCGCGCTGGGATCCGTAAGGTTCCAGCATCAGCCTCTCCCAGTAGGGCAATGCAAATGGAGACAGCACCAGGAAATCGTAATCGTATCCCAACAAAAATGTTGGGATTGGCAGTGGTTCTGGGGACTCATCAGTTCCTGGAAAAGCAAGGCATGTTTTTAAGCAGAAAGCTTAAAATTAACTTCAAGGAAACATGAATAAAACAGCCTCTGGTGTTCCCAGCATCTCACAGGAAGGAGTACGGGCTATCAATGGAATAGTTCTCATTTTACAGATCCAAAGTGTAGGATCCAACCGATCAGCTGACTGTTTTTATTTGAAATATCTCAGAGCCTCAGGAAAAAGTTCCACAGTGTTTTATATTTCTGTCAGTAGGAACAGATCAGCACTGTCCAGGAAACCTTTTCCAACAGAGCCAAAGCAATCAGGGACCAAAGACAGGGGAAAAAAAATGTAAATATTCTAAGCAGATGGGTAAAGAGCCAGAGAAGGAACCAAACTTAAGAACGTGCATTTACATGTACTGTAAATGTATAATTGCCAGGTTCTAAATATAGCTACAAAAGATCTGCTGGTGAAAGGTCACTCTTGTAGCACAGTGGTAAATCAATCTCATATGCTAATGAGTGCACAAAATTCACCTTCTATCTGTAAATGCATCACGTGTTGGCCACTCCAAACATTTATCAGAGGCAAGACACTGAGTAACTAGATCTTGAACACAGCTCTGACAGTACTGAGCAACAAAGCACGCTGTCCCAAGCATTTCAGAATCAGTATTTTAACTCCCTGTCTTTAGTGTAATAAAAACGGGGTGAATGGAAAAATTTTGCATATAAAAACTTGAGCAGTTACTCTGTTTTTAACACTAAACCCATCTTTGCAATTTCAGTCCCTCACTGGGTGAAGTGCCAGGTGTATACCAACAGTGCAACTGAAGTTGTAAATTTTAAATGCACATCTTTAATTCATTGCCTATTTTAAGGAATATAAATATTTTCTGTTTTTCTAAAGAGAAGAATTCTCCTCTGTCTCATAAGCTCTCGTTCGTTTAAAGAAAGGTCAAGTGCAGTTCAGAATTCCAACAGGCTGAGCAGCACCAGCTACAGAGTTTGTGTGGATGGAGCAGGGGAAGGGGAGAAATGGAGCAGGGGAAGGGGAGCCATGGAGCAGGGGAAGGGGAGCCATGGAGCAGGGGAAGGGGAGCCATGGAGCAGAATTGCATGAAGCTGTTACCGTAGGAGCCTCTCCCAGCCATTTTGTGGAACTGCTGCCAGGTGAGGGGTCCCTGCACGCCCCAGGACCGCACCGTCCTCTTCTTCTGGATGGCGTCCTGCAGCACGGGCTGGAGCGAGAGCAGCATGCGCAGGATGTCCTGGGAGCACTGCATGCTCACATCCACCACTGCAGGGACACAAACGTGCTCAGGGCAGCTGCACAACAGCCACAGGACAAACCTCCTCCACTGTAAACATTCCCTTCCCAAAAAACACCTGCAGGCCACCCAGAGGCTGGGATGTGTCAAGTTGAGCCTACACGGATTTACAGCTCTCCTTTACAGTTCTCCTTCTTCCCTTGACAAAATACACAGATGGATTTTTTTTTTCTGAATTTTGTCTTTTCCCATTGAAAGGATCCCATCTTATGAGTTAAACTAAGGGGAAACACCCTAAAATAAAACCAAAACAAACAAAAACAACCCCAAACCCCCCAAACAAGTTGTAGAAGTCTGAAACTCCCAGATTGTCCCTCCCAACAAAGGCAGATTGGCAGGCTGCCACCCAGTGCTCATTTCAGAGAAGTCAGGGAAGCCTCGAGCACACTCAGCCCATTCCATCCGGAGCCACCACTGGGCCATTCAGGTACAGGGCTTTAGAATGAAAAGCTGACACAAAATTTGGCATGGCTACAATTTCCAAGTCTTCTGTTTAAAGTATCTTTACATCTTTGTGTCCCAAACACCAGTCACAGTAACACTGAATCTTCTCCTGTGTGCCTGAAAACACCAATTTATTTTCAGACTGGGCTTTCCAAGTTAATCCCCCAGTGAGGCACAGGAACCTGGCTGTGTTCTCCCAGGATTCCTCCTCATCTTCACTTCCAACTACCCGTGATTCATAACTTTATCTTTCACCCTAACGCTGTTAAGAATTGCCACTTGAAAATTCTATTCGAGAACAGTAAGCAAATACACACAACGAAGGATATTCCAGGAGACACTGCATCATTAGTCAGGCCCTCAAAGGAAAAATCCAAGGATTTCTGGCAGACCCAACATACAGTGAAGGCTACAATAATGCTTTTTTTGCCACATGTGCCATTAACCTACTGCCCCCAGCCCCTCCTTGAAGAAGGGGGGAAGCCAACTGAATCAAAGCTGTTGTTTAATTCTGCCACAGTGGCCTTGACAATACGGTCACCACTCGAACCCCCTGCACTTCCTACAGGCATCAATCATTGCAGAGCCTCTGTAGAGGCACTCACCAAAAGCTCTTTAAAGGATAAACCCTGTGAAGTGTTGTGGACACTGCCAGTGGTCTCGTGTTACACTTCAGACATATATTGGGAATTTACAGCTGAGGGCCGCCAAGGCCTCACCCTGCTTGGTGCTCAGCACAGGACACAGAAGTGCTGGTTTTTCTGAACACCTTCAACCACAAGTCTGTACGAGCACACAGGTGGCAAAAACAGCATTCAAAATTCCCCAAAGGAAAACCACAAAAAAAGAGCCTTCTAAAACAAAAACCCAAACAGGCAGACAAGCAGAAAATCAGCTGTTTTCAATATTTACCATTTCTTTTCGACCAGTGGTGCAAGCAAGTAGTTTTCACAAGTGCTTCATCAACTTTCCCTCCTGACATATTGTCCATGAACTGGCGTCCATGTTCCAAGGCTAAGTAGCAGTCATTGCAACAATCCCTTTCTTCTACACGTACCAGGTTGCTGACAGCACCAACTTTGGCCATGGAGTCTTGGTCTGCTGCTCCAAAGGGTGAGAACAGGTTGGTGCATTGATCCTGCAGCAACAGTATCAAGTCATCGGGCAGTTTCTCGGGTTCTTTCAGCCCTCCACTGCCGTGCTCAATGGAAGTAGCTCTGAGAGCTTCAAAGCGTTTTTCTGCTTCTTTGCCGCACTCCGTGTTCCGCCCCAGAATATCCAGCTCATCTTCAAGAAACAGCCCGGAACTGTTGCCGAATTTTCTATTCATAACAGCACTGAAACCACAGGTACACCTATACTGGGCCTCTTGCGTTGGATCAGGAATGTAAACTCCAACATCAGCACCTTTGATGTTCATATTGCAAACGCAAATGCAGCAGCTGTCGAAGTTGCAGTCTTTGAAGAGGTTCATGACGGACTCGGAGAGGATGAGATTCACGTACAGGCTGTGTGCCTCGGGGATGGAAGGCACCGTCGCGGGCTCCACCGAGTTCAGCGGCCGACACGTGGAGGGCGTGGAAGCTGGGGAGTACAAATCCGAGTTCTCGTATTTCACCGAGCCCTGCGCGCTGGCAGGCCCGCCCGCTCCTCGGGGCGTGCGCGGAGTCCTTGGTGTTCTGGGAGTTGGGAAGCGAGGGGTGGAAGGAGAAGGGAGGATTCCAGCCCCGCTGTTGCTGGGAGGGGCACTGCTGGGGGGCATCCCAAACGGAGTGTGGGTCTGGGGGGTGTAGGCAGGGCCGTACTCCTGGTCCATGGTGCTCCCATCACTGACGGCAGCCGCAAGAGAAGGAAAGGCTTTAAGTACACAACATACTGGGTTTGAAGTTTAAGACTCAGATTTCTAAAGAAGGAACTTCCTAATTAATATTTGCTTTTTTTTTAAGCTAGTCTTTCATAATCCACAGCAAGATTTTCATTCCCTAAGGAACTTCAAGAGCATTTGCTCTAAATGACTTTGCAGGACTCCCACTGAGAGCATCGTTAAAGAATCTCTCCCTGGCTCCTTTCGTCTTTTCCTTTGCACAAAGCTCCCAGGAAACAAGTGTGGTCAGAATAAATTATAAATTCTGAGGTTGTATGGAGTCTAAAGGACACCTTTTCATTCATGTTTTATTTACATGTTGTGTTGACACACACTAAGAAAATAGACCGCATCTACTGACAGCAGATTCAGCTGAATCCATGAGGAAAGTATCACCTGGAAAGGTTTAACATTTTCTTTCCTATCACTTGAGTATTTCCAAAGGCTTGTAAGGCTAATGAGACCTGGAAACATATTGCTAATGAGTAACAGAAGCAACATCAGTATTTAATCCAAGATTTAACATCCATATAATCTTATCAAGAAATACATAGCACGTCCTTGCTGCCTAATCCATTTCTACCAGCTACTAATGCAGAGGAGGAAAAGAAAGAAATCCTGTCCACAAGAAGAGCTGGCAGCAAGACCATCCCTGCCAAATGCAGGGTACAGAAATGTCCCCTGCAGTTCTGCTGTGACCAGGCCTGGTCACACAGCACAGGAAATGTTTTCCTACTCCCAGCACAGCTGAGTTTAGTGCTACTTAAGAAAATAATTTAAGAAACAGCAGCACCACCTACTAAGCCCTTCCAGCACTGACTACACCACCACAAAAACAAAGTCCCAAGTTTACATTTATCTTGATTGTTACCATCTTCATTACTTATTAAACCTGGACTTGCACCATTAAGCTTCCCCAAGAAACCTTTAAAGGAGACAACAAATAAAATGTATGTACAGTTAGGAAGCTCTTTGAGAAGAGTCTCCTGCAGTAGGTTTAGCCAGAAGGATGTTTTTAAAGGCTCTTGTCAGTTGTATAAACAGAGTAGATACAAATATTCCCCTTACTGACTGACAAAATAAATATTGAGGGGTGGCAAAGTGAGCACCTCACAGAGCTGAAGCCCCCAGGGTCGTACCCATCTTTGATGAAAGGCATGGCAGGGCCTGGAGGAAGCAGCTCCAGCTTTCCCACAGCCCAGCTCTGGCGGTAAATGCACTCCTCGGGCAGTTTGATGGGAGGAAGACACTGGCTGGGAAGAGTCTTCAGTGGTGCAAACATGGAACATCCCACTAAAGCTTGACAGTTCTCAGGTTTATAAACATAAGAGTAATCCTGGAAGGCAGGCATGGGAAAGTATTAGTGTGTAAATTAGATCGCTGCAGCAATTAAATGCAGGACTGAGTTCAAGCAGCAGCTCTTTAACCCAAAGTCCTGACACAGCTGCAAGAGAAAGCTGAGATGTGTACACACAATATTCACAATACACCAAAACAAACCTCAGTGAACTGCAATGACTGAAAGGCATTTCTGCAGCTCACTGATGGCTACTCAGGTATTAGTCTCTCAAGTTTAGGTGGTAAAAAACTACATACTTACTACTAAGTGTATAACCTCCCCAAAATAATGCAGGACAAGTTACCAATTGTACTTCATCTCCCCCCACTCCTATTCAGATTCAAGTAATAAACTGCTCAGGGCTGTCAACACTACCTACCTTGATTTCAGCAGGTTTGGGGCTGCAGAAACCCTCATCGACTTCGATTCTGAACTGAGCTCCCACAGTAGAGCTGTTCCCTTCCAGCACTGTTCCTCCAAGTGTAGTGTCCATGCTGCCATACTCCTTATTGTTCATGTTCATTGGAGAAAACCCCATAATATGTTGTTCCAGTGAAGGGGGAGTTGGATACATTTTATGGAGATCTGCAGTGCCTAATTTCAGATCAGAAGCAGACTTTAGAGCATGAAAACTTTCTGAAGTCTTTCCTGAGTCTCAAAACTTTGCAGAGGCAAATGAAGGGTACGTTTCCAAATTGCCACAACATATTAGAGTCAAGTTAAACGAGTTAGTATTCTCTTTAAGCAAAAAGAAAACACAAAAATCTTACTTATGCATGACAGAGGGTCTAGATTTCCTGTTTTTGCCTCTTTGCAGTTGGATTTGTCATCGGTGCCGTTCACTGTTCGTTTAGATCCAGGCTAAGAAAGAAATATTGTCATAAAATCACTTCAGACATAAACACATGTTCGTGTTTCTTTCTAACAGGAAATCTCACCTGCACATGCAAAGCTGAGACACTGTATAATATTTAGAAAAATTAAAATAGCTCAGAAGCCTAAGGTTGGGCTTACACTTGTTCTTAATTCTTGGAATCCAGAGAACCTCTCCCAATAGGTCACAATATTATTGAAGGGAAAAACCAGTTACAAAATAACCCTCAGCCTGTTAGCAGACAGTAAAAGAAGCTAAATCAGGGCTGTCCACAGTCTACCAGAACAAACCATAACACTCCCAGAGCCACATTAACATCACAGGTGTTACCACAGGAACAAACACAAATCCTGCAACAAGAAATACAGGAAAGAAAAACTGCCAAAAGTAAAAGATTAAGAGAACTTTTACCATTCTTAAAGTGTTCAGGTATCTACAGAATGGAAGTGCTCACATGTAATAGCAAACACACTTCCTTTACATACTGATGATCTTTGATGGCTGTTAAGATCCTTCAGCCCTTACTCAGCCCCAGCTCCCATTAAAGTTGATGGGCATTTTGTCAGGGTAAGGGGATTTGGGATTAAGCATGGGGCAAAGTACAGTTCAGAAAAGACAAATGATTACACACGGTATTGAAATAGAAACTAAAAAGATAATGGCCTCAGAGCCACCAGAAACTGCAAGAGAAACTGTTCCAAGATAATAGCTGCTGCAGAGAAGCAGCTTCTTTGGCAGAATGTCCAGTGTTTAAATGCCTTTTCTCTTGCAGAAGTTGCTGTTTGGTTTCAGTGTTACCTTGATGAAGCAGTTAACCAGTGCCAGACCACAGGAAAAGAACACACTGGGACATGCTGAATCTGTACAACTCAAACTAAAGGTATGTTCAGGCAGCACACATTGTGGGGATTGTAAGGAAGCAAGATCAAAAGGTTGTTTGCATCAAAAATCTGCCTGCATGAGTCAACCAGAAGAGTCCGTTTGCCACTGAGGGGCCAAGCTCTTGTTTGTGTGAAAGTTTTGCAACCTCTCCTACAGAACACCAGAAGGAAAAAAAACAAACCCCAAACCACAGAAAGACAAGAGCTGTTCCTGGCTGGTTTTTTGGCTGTCACTTGCCAGGACTTTTTGCCCATCACTTACTGTGAGTTCATCTTCATCAGAATTGAAGAGATTGTCCAGGTCAGTGTAGGACACCACCAGGTCTGTCTCGTGGAACAGGCTGGTCGAGGCAGTGCGGGCGTGGGCAGCCAAGCGCTGGGCATCTGTGGAGAGAGAGCAGCACCACAAAACCTTCACTCAAAACTTCATTACAGAGCTCTTTCCACAGCTGAGGGGAAAGGAAACCCCAAGGGGGTGAGATGTTCCACTCATCCATCTTACACAGAGGTGAGGGCCCTTCCCTTTCAGAGCGTTTGGATTTTATAGCCAACATTTGTCTGCAAGGTACCACAAAGAAATGTTCCAAGCAGACTGAAGGGAAATAAAAACTATAAAACACAAAACTCAGCAACCTATTAGAACCTACTGACTATTCAAGGCACCATTAATATAACACAATTAAGACAGAGGAAAAAAAATGCTTCTTTACCTTGCTTGACAGAAGGACTGAACAGAGACATTGCATCCTCTCCTTCATGGGACAGAACTGTAACACTGGATGTCCCATCCTCAGCCTGTTCAAAAAGGAGAGAAAAGTTTGCTTTAATTAATGAGTGGAGTGGGAGGTAATTGATGTCCCTGTGGGAATTCTGTCCCTGGAGAAGGATCAGGTTCTCATTACCCTGTGAGCTCAGCAGGGACAGGCTGGGGGTGCAGAGCTTGGGCTGCCAGCACAGGGTTTGTCTTGGGGATAAATTTACAAAGCAAGTTGTGGATTCTTGCTGCAACACCTTAAGGAAAAACCTTTGCTATCAGATGCTACACATTAACTGTACCAGTTCCTGAATGGCATGCATCCACTCATTACTAATTCTAATCAGCAAATTTATTTCACAGACAAGCCCCCAGTGCAGTTAGATTTTCTCCTTTTCTGTAGGTGCCCTTTTGCTTTAAGTACAAGTCTCCCATAGCTGCACTAAAGCACAAAAAAAGAATAAAAATTGCAATTCAGTGGCCAGGGAACGAGGGCTCACCTCACCTACCCCCAGACCTTTCCACTCATGAACAAAGCACTGGTCTTGTTCTTCCTCTCTCCCCAGGCACCTGCCAGCACCTATTTCCACTGAGCCAGACAGATCCAGCAGCTTTTTCCTCATAAACCCTGATGCAATAGCACCACCAGTGTGCCAAAAAAAAAAATTTAGGTGCCATTAGAGACATGCTGCTTAATTTCATTGATCATTTCTGCTAGAATATAATTTGTTTTTTAATTTGCTTCTAAATACACGAAGAAGGATTTAAATTCTATCCAGTGCCTAAGGCAATCTGTTTTAATCTCATCACTGATTTGCAGCCTCACTCCTTTACTCACCTTGTGTTTCTTCCCCACTTCCCTCTCAATGTTCTGCCTGTCCTTTTTGCTGTCAGGAAACAGGAATTCCACATCTCCATCCACAAAGGCATAAGGATCGATTTCAGGTTCCTGGTCAGCTTCCGTTGCTACAGCTGTTAAATATTGGTTTTTACTCTGATACTGTTGCACCAGTTCATCTGAAACCTTCAAAGGTTTCCTACATTGCACCATTAATCTGAACAGAAGAAAAATAAAAATCACAAAATCATTTAGTTAGCATTTATTACGTGGAATTATTCCTGCTATCCCACAGCCTTGACAAGAACAACCTCATCTTCCCACTTCCTTCCTTCACAGTCCAGCTTCAGAAAACTTTTGGGGATGAAGATGAAATCATTACTCATTTAATATCACCTCCTTCCACACATCAGATCCAGCCCTGTGATTCATCCTGCCCCTCTTTCCTCAAGCACTGTCAATTCACATAAAGATTAGTAATTTATCCCAGGTCATGGCTGTCATTTATTATAAGGCACAAATGGATTCAAGTCTCCACATCCACTAAAAATCACCAGGCTAAAGAATTACTCACAGCATTCCCAAAAAAAAAAATAAAAAGCCCAAGCAATAATCACAAGTAAAGCACACAAATGCCACTGTGTTCAGGAGGCATTTATATCACATAGATCAATACAAATGAAGCTTGCAGCACACCAGTCACTAATTTACTAATGGGAAAAATCAAACCACATTTGCTTTTATCAGCATTTTTCTTTTGTTAACATTCTGAGCCAAAACTGGAGCTGGTAAGTACACAGAAATTAAGGTTTTCTCTCAGGAGTAATGGTTTCACAAATACAACATTGCAACAGGAAAATAAAGATATTGGCAAGGAAAAAGCTGTTGTGATTACAAGCTGTAGATGTGCCCCTGAACCAGTTTTATTTTTTGTATCCCAACATTCAAAAGGCACCAGGTGAGCAAGGTGCTCCCTCAAACAAGATGAGAAGTTCCTGCACATTCCTCTCAACTATAAAATCAGTTTGACTTTGTCAAAGACACTTCCTAGAAACAAAATGTCCCCAAAAAACACCTCACAGCCAACAACAGTGGCAAATCCACCCATGCTGCTCTTCCATGCTCAATAAAGCAGTTTTCTAAATCCTGAAAAAATTGACATCAGGAAAGAGGAAAAAAAAAAAAAGGCAAAAAAAAGAGATGGAGACTTCTTTCTAGGAATGGGGAATTAAACACCTCTGCTGTATTTTTGACCAGCACAGAGGAAAAGAAGTTAACAGCCAGATATCCTAGGATTTTTTGTAAGTTGTCAAACCAAACTAGGAAAGACCATGTCTTGAAGAAAAAAAAGGAAACTTCTTTCCTTATCTACTTGGCTGAAGTGAATTCAAGGCAAAGGGAAAAAAAGGCACTAAAAAAATCCTATAAACGCRCATYTTGAAAGAGTCTCTTAAACAGTGACCACAAAGAATGTCAAAAACTGTGTGAGCACAGAGCAACAGCRATACCACATTTACTCCTTCTCCCAGCTCCCACCACGTTTACTCCTCCTCCCAGCTCACACATTTACTCCTTCTCCAGCTTTCCTACAGACATCCCTGTGCTGCCACCAATGCCAGCAATGGGACGAAAACCAACTCCAAGCTTCTGTCTTGTGAGTAGCTGCTCCTCCACCCCAAGTTCAGCAGCCCAGCTCCTAAAATAAAACCTAAAGCTCTCCGTAATTTGATACTGATCACAGTAAGGGTGTCCTTTCACCTGAACAGGAATAAGAACATTAGGACCAGAAATAATCAACAGAAGTGCGTGGACAGAGGCAGCTGTGGGTGCAGCCCTCAGTTCCTCGATGGCAGAGCCCTGAGCCCAGGTTTGTCACCTCTCCTCATGTCCCTGTCCTGTTAAGCTGTGCCTGCTGTTAACAGCTCTGTCAGCACCTGCTGCTTCCCAGGGCTGTCCTTTTCCAGCAGCGTGTCCTCGCAGGGAAGTGTTGGGAAACAGGGATGACAGGAACAATTCCTGCTCACTCACTGCATCTCACAGGGACACAGCACACAGGGCCAAGGGGCTCTGCTTCAGGGGTTCTGCTCTCATGTTTGGGGATTTGGTGCTGGTGATCTTGGGGGGGTTTGTTTTCGCTCATCTTGGCTCGTTCTGCAGTAAAACAGAGCTCAAACCTAAGTTTGAACACTAAAACCACCAGGATTTTATTTCCTTCAGTGGTCCTAAGCTCCAGAATTTATTAAAACTTAAAAGAGTATCCAAAGTGACCAATTCCCTTATCCCAGTGGAAACAAGCAGCAAAGCAGAACGTTTTACAAGCTGAGGCTTGTAACATCATCTCTTCTAAGTGAAGACAAGAGCAGAAAGGAGAGAAGAAATTTCGAAAAGATCTCTGCAGCTCAGACCATCCCTATTTTCTTCAAATAATGAAAAAAATACTAAAGTGAAAAAGTTATTTCTAATTTTTTTTGTGGGGGGAGGAAGGAAGGGACTTAAGTCCCAAATAGGCATCATTTGGCTGCAAATTAATTTTATAGTACAAAAATAACTATCATTGCTGTCAGCTAAATCACAGCTAAAATGAGAAAAAGCTGGAAAATCTTCCTACAGGTCTGACTGTGCTTTGTGCTTCCATTTCACAAGGATTAACTTCTTGTACCCAGAGCTGTGCTCACACCCTCAGCATTACTGCTCCTTATACTGAGAAGCTCCTGCCTTTGGCCTTCCTGTTCCCTCACTTCTCGTGTTGTTACTCCAGCTTCAAGCACCACTTACTCTGTAACTGATGTTACATTTTCCTGTCCAGCAGGTATTACTGGATCATCTCTCAACTTATCATTTGGAAGCTGGGGTGGTAAGAACTCCACATCCTTTTTCTTTGGAACTTTATAATACTTCCAAGTGGTGTCAGCTTCATCCTCCTCCAAATTGACGGCGGTGCCGACGTACACGGTGGGCTCGATAACCTCGGGGAAGGCGGCCGGGAAAGGCTGGGACAAACCATCCAGCCTGTCTTCCATTGCTTTTGTGGGGACCAAGGGGTCTGGTGTTGGCATCTGGTAGAAATGTTGACTCTGAGGCGTGGAGGGAGCTTTGGGCACCCCCTCGTCGGTGCTGTCGCAGGGGTGGGGGCTGAGCGGCGGCGGCTGGGGTGAGTTTGCCAGCTCGGCCCCGTGCAGCGCGGGGGCCTTGGCTCCATCGTTAGTTCGGATGTTGGCAAACCTCACTTGGCTGTCTGGTGCACTCATCACAAGCCTCTGACTCGCTGAATCTGCCTCCATGGCAACATCATCACTGATAGATACACGATGATGAAAAGGAGTCAAAGGGCGTTTCTGTGGCTTATCCCCTTTGTCTTGCTTCTCATTTGTCTTGTGCTTCGGAGCCGCCGGCTGCTGGGGGCCCACAGGTGGGGCCTGCCCCTGTTGACCTGAATTTCTTGGTTTGAGATTTTTGTGCCTGCAGAATTAATACAGGGGAAAAAAAGACTCCACATTAATCTTTCAAATATGTCTATGGTGTTCTTTTTCACTAGATAAGAACCTGCTTCTAGGCCATTAAACAGCCCTTGAGAGACATCTGAAACTGAAACTGTTCTGAAGTGAAGCTGCCTCTTCTTTCTGACCAGAATCTGAGACTTGAGCAGCACTGGATGATTTCAGAATATCATTTTAAAAACTCTTACATCTGTCCTCTGAGCCAAACACACAAATAATCCTCAGAATTAAGACAGTATGTTATAACTGCTTTAGCAGAAATAGATTGTCACATGAACACCCCATCGCTTCTAACTAGTGCCAGCACTGATGAATCAGTAGAACAACGTAAGAATTAGTGAATGGCTTCTGGAATTCAAACACTGATACCAGCCAAGAGAGCTGCCCAAGCCTCACTGGGTTAAGGACTGGAAAATTAACACCAAGAACCAGGAAGCCAAGCTCACTCCTACAAAAGCTATTTCCAAGCTATTACAGGGCTTTTGTAGCTGCTAACTCACAAATGTAGCAAGAGTGGGAAAAAGAAAAACGCGGTGTCTCAACTGCATTAATACAGTTGGGTCTGTTCAGTGTAGATGCACTTGAGCTTAAACATTTCAATGGCAAGTTCAAGATGCCAACTTCCAGGATCACCTGACAGAACAAGGCCCATGGAATACTGAGGTGTGGAATGAAATGTTTATGATTGAGCCATGGAATTGCACGTACATCCTCAGAGCCTGGCAGCTCTTTGCCACTCTTCCATTAGCAAAGTTAAGAAGCACTTGTATTGAAAAAACAGGATTAGGCAGGGATAAAAGGTAAGAGGTATCAAAATCTATTTTTACTTTAAACTCTCACACACATCCACATGTTGTTTCTCCACTTAGAATTCAAAACACATGGAATAATAAGGGGGTTTAGACCTTTGCAATTTCTCTTTAGGCAATTGCATATTTCTAATACACACCTCACATAGTTAATTGATTGGTTTGCTCTTAACTAGTGCTATCATAGCTAAATTCTCCTTGAAAAGATCATTTAATCCTCCTCCACATCCCAGCTCTTCTCAGGACACAAGTATTTCCACAGAACTTTAACCAACCATTTCAATAAGCGAGTTTAAAAAATGCATTTCTCTCAAAATGCTACATCCTCCAGACAGTAATTTTTTCCTAAGATACCGATATTCACTGCAAGGTAATCAGTGTAACATTTAAATCAGAGAAAGTGTTTAAACCTCTTGCAACACTTCAGTCACCTACAGATTAATATTCTGCCATAAGTACAGAAATTGAGAATTCAATGAAATTAATGTTTCCATTTATTTTAAATACCTGTATTAACAGTCTGTGGCATTGCAGCCTCAAAAAAGATCGTGTTATATATATTTATTTAATCTCAGACTTTTTGCCCTTTGTTTTGTTCCCTTTTTTCCCTAGCTAATATAAAAACCACACAGTGGGATCCACTCCCAGAGGAGCAGTTTCCCACAGAGCCACCCTTCCCAGAGAACAGGTTTTTATTCCTATTCACCAAGCTCATCACTAGCAGCTTTCTCCCTTCACAGCTAACACCACAGGTGGAAGAGGTGCTTAAATTCTAAATAAATAGCATTCCCTCCCCATCCCTCCCCATATCCACATGGAGGTGCAGCCCAGGATCAGGAGCTGTCCCTGCACAGCTCCCCTCAGCCAACTCACTCCACTCCAACCTCCGCATTAACTTCTTGGGCAGAATTTCAAGACCTCCAATGACATTTAGGAGAGGAGATACAAATTTTGTTCCAGCTTTCCTCCAAGCAGTTCCAGCTTAATTACCCCTGCAGGAGTGCTCAGGAGCCTCTCCTGAGCACTTGAGCCCCGGCAAACATCGCTGGGCTGCGCCTCTGCCAAGTGCTGTACCTTGAACAATTGCAATTTGTCCTCTGTGTGGCTTCAACAAAATCCCAGGATGCCACCTTGTCAGCTGTCTCCTCCTCACACAAGCCATTTGATGTAGCAGAATACTTCCTCCTAGGATTCAATACCAGGAGAGTTATTTGGGAGCAACATATGTTCTTCTCTTATCTTCTGGCAAAGCTCAAGAGCAGTTTGGTGACAAGGGATTCAGCAAAGAAAGGATAAATAGCCTTTTCCTGACATATTAAACTAAGAACTAAGTAAGTCATTTCTAAACAGTTAAGGGAAAAAAATGAACTTCTTTAGAAATGGTTTATTAGAAGAGTAATGCACATTCCACCAGCAGTCACAGCACCTCAAACAGAACTAATGGCTACACACAAAATATTGGTATTTCTGGCTTCAGAGGGTGAGTACATACTTGTTCTGTGCTCTGTTCATGTTGCACTCTTGCCAGACTCTGTCCACCACTTGGTTGGCCAGTTTTCTGGGGATTTTGCCACCGTGATGGCTGGTACTGTCTGAGATAAATCCATCTGAAACCGAGGAAAACTTCACCCATTTCTGGGCAGATTGAGCATCAACTGAAAAGCAGCATCAGAGGAAACAGATTCAGGCAGTGAGACAATGCAGTGTCTATCCCTCCAATTCAATCACCATAGGAAGAAAATATCTTCTTGACTCAGTGTTAGGAAATAAAAACACACAGAAAATGTAAGAATAGTAGCAGATTATTATAGGAGATTTTAAAAAGCACCGTTTATGTTGTAAGGGGGCTGGATATTCTTTATCTTTGAGAATAGTCATCTGAAACAGAAAACAACTTGAGCAAAGCCAACATGACGATTTTAAAAAGTGGCCAAGCTTGGGTAACAGATCATGGAAGGAAAAAAGAAACAAAACCGCTTCTGCACACTTATGTAAGTCACCTAAAACTTGGTGAGTCTCAAGTACTGTGACCTAAATCAGCTCCCCATAACCACAGCTCACACCCAGGGCAGAGGGCACCCAGAAACTGGAAACTTAACTACAGCCAATCTTCCTGGGCTGGCAGAAAACATCACCTTACACTAATGCACAAGAGAGTTTATGGAGCTGTGTCAGAACACAGGCAGGCTCACAGAGGGGAAAAAACCCCAAAACTTCCCCAGAGCAATCTAAAGTACTGGTAACAACATCAAGTACAACAGCAGCTCTCATTGCAGCAGCTTACAGAAGAACTTGAGTTCATTTTGCCCACAGCTGGTGACATCAGTTTTACCACAACAAAATTAGGACTAAAGAAATGTGATTTTCCTACCAAGCCAGCTGCACACAGAGCACCTGAACCCTGCAACCATTGCTGTGTTTGCAGGAGGAGCCATGGAAATGATTCCCTCAGGCAGAAGCCAATTCCTTCCTACCTGTCTGAACTTCCTCCGGGGACGTGGGTGGAGTCAGGGTGACAGAGGACATGGCAGGGTCCCTGGTGGAAGCAGGCACTTGGTGGACCCCCAGGCAGGCAGTGGAGCAGTGGGGAGCCCCCACGGAGCTGGGAGCAGGGATGTCTGTCTGAGGGACCAGCACGAAGCACGCCGGGTACACCATCCTCACACCAGCTGCCAAGAGAGCCATGCCCAGTTAGTTCCACTGCAAATCATCACAGGGATCATCTCAGCACTCACTCCTAAGCTGACTGACCCTTTGCCACCTACTGAAACATCTCCTTGGAATAAAAAAACCCTCTGTTGTCACCTCCATCATTACTTGATTTACTTTATACAGGAGATTTGGGTGAATGAATAAAAAGGGCTTTGTACAGGCAGACATCCACAGGCTGCTGCCTGCTTCTGTCATTTTGTTTTGTAAAGGTTGCAAAAATCCCTTTTAGCATCATTTAACACTGCCAACATCCCCAGCAGCATGAGGGTCTCCAGCCATCACTGCATTACGAGCTCCTCACAGAGGAGGGATTGCATTTGCTGGCAAATCAAAGGTTGGATTTCACCAGCCCACAGCAGAACAAATCACTGCATCCAGGGGCTGGGATTTTGGGGAAAACAGCAGATAAAGGCAGTGCCTGAGTACATCACACTCTCCAGGACTGTGGTTTTGAAGACATTTCTAAAAGGTAAGTCTGCTCTGTTTGAATTTGCACAGACTCTGAAACAGCACAACCTGCTTTTTAATGCAGCTCAGATGTCAACAGTGAGCATCCAGGGCTTTTTTTACTCTCTTAATTATTTAATTTTTTAAAATCTTGCTTCTCAGGACACATAAGTAAAAGACTTCTTACTAATGGGTCTGTAAAATCCACTTTGAGCATCAACTCATCATAGCTAGTCCTGAGCATCAAACAGGAAAACAAAACCATTGTTGCAAAGGCATCAAATGGGGTCACTTCTGCATTCAGAATTTTGTTTAATCAGCCAGTTTATTTCAGTAATTAAAGGTAATCAGGCTTACCAACAAGGACTTCAACAGCAGCTAAAGAATCATCCTCCCAATCCATTTCTTCTTGTTTTTCCTCAGATCCCTCCTTCAAGTTGGATGTGACAGGGTAGAATTGCTTCCACTCCCCAATCAGCTTTTTTGTGGATGAGTCAGAAAGCTTGAAGGACTGCCCTGTGAGCGTGCCATTCAACCCAAAGGGGCTCAGGATAACTACAACAGAAATAAAAATCCATTGGAGATGATATCCACCCCAAATTCCCTCTTCCCCTCTGTAATAGCAGTACTCTTATTTCAGCCACACCAAATAAACAACTTCCCATTGGTAAGGCAAAATGCAGCCTAATCATGATTTACACTAGCCAAGTTTTTGGCAATAGCTTCACATTGTTAAATTTACAGATACTGTAAGGATTGAGGAACCACAATAACAGCTACAAATTAATTCATTCAAACAAGCGACAGGCAGGTTTTCATCTTGGCTTGCAAGGAGTCTCAGATACAGGTGGGACAGAGAAACACTTCCAAATCCTGGCACAGTTTAGGTGTTTCCTCATCCTTTCATTCAGGGAATACACAGGGAATCATCTGTTTCATGTTTAGTCTTGCCCATAGTAGGGAAGCACAGCTGCTGTTAAGTTGCATTCAGAAAAAAAAAAAGCAAGTTTGGACACTGAGCATTACTAAAGGTGTGTGGCCATGCAGGAAAGGTGATTTCACACAGCCCCACTGACCAGACTCAGGCCCCAGCACTCCTCTGTCTTCCAGAGCACAACCTGCATCTGCTGGGGGAACCACAGGGATTTACAGGCAAGGAAGAGCCAAGTGGAAAGGGGAGGGGGTGTGAAAGGTTAAACACACTGACCCAGAAATGGATTTCTCATAGAGGCTTGGTGAAGGTATGTGAGGGTTATAAGGTTTGGAACAGCAAATTATTTAAGTCACCAATTAGAAAAGGTGCCATGAGGACAAATTATTTAATTACATGCCTAGAGATGAATATGGAAATGCTCCACCTGCACAAGGGCCAGCACACAGCACCTGACTGTGTGAGGCCAGGGCACAGCTGGGGACAGCTCTGCCCCCACTGCCAGCCCGCCCCAAGGCCTGGGGGAGCACCCAGAGATGAATGCAGGTGGCACAGGCAGCAATCCCACCTTGGAAGGGGCTGTTGGACTGCTGGGCCAGGGTGAGGTGCTCCTCACTGAGCAGGTACACGGGCTGGTGCTGGCTGATCTCCACGCTGGTGCACACGTTGCTGTCCCCGTGCAGGAAGAAGGTGAACGAGCAGGACAAGTGCTCACTGCAAAGGCAACAGCACAAAGTAAGGCTGAAGTACAGGATTGCAATAAGTTGGTCTCTTTTTCAGTAGTTTGAAGGCATTTTCTCACTATATATTCATTAATACTACAAAATATCATTCTATGTAAATAGCAATAAAGCACTGAACATATGTTCCCCTTACAAAGCCAAAGAAAAATCAGTTAGAAAACAACAGGCACTAAGTTTTCAATTTCTTCAGTCTGACACTTTGTATTTTGCTGTCTTGAGGAAATTCAAAACATAATTTTTAACAAGACAAAAACCTGTAATTTAATATTTTTATACCTTATGCATTTATTTAAAATCTCTAGAAATATTTCTGAACGTA
>PYHW01010732.1:2107670-2131964 GCA_013186435.1 Turdus rufiventris
GTATTTCATTTTTAATGAGGTCATATCTAGGTTGTCCTGTCACAGCTCCACTAAGCAGAATTTAATACCAGCCAACAAGTCACTTATTTAAGAGCAAGAAGAATGGCAACAGCTTTGAGAAGTTGTTTTGTTTTGTTATTTAAATTGAATTTTATCTTCGTGTTCTTGAAGGCAATCGAGTAACTAAAAATGAAATCCCATACCTACACACAAAAGGGAAGATACAACCAATTAAAAAAACTGAGGCTCAAGACATTCTTAATTAAAGTAATTAAGGCAAGTGTCAATGTTTAATGGCAGATGCTTCACTGACAATGTCTCTCATGGCCCAGAGTTTTAGGGAAAAAAAAAACCAAAACAACAGGCTTGAGCAGCAAAAAAACTCCCAACAATGAACATTTCTCCTTCCTACAAATCTGATTTAAATGCTGTTTCCTAGGGCAGTTATTAGTGAGCAACTACATGAAACCTTTTACTCCACGAGATCACTCTGAAGAGAATTTTTAAATTTTGGGGCCCTGCTCCCTGGTGTTGTTAGAAAAACACAGCTGACCCCTGCAAGGGCAACCAGGAAAACATTTCACGTTGCATCCACATCAAATTAATTGTTTATGTGAAATATATTTCACCAATTTTAATTACACGGCAGGGAGAAAGGAAGGCCCCTGCCAGAAGTGGCACATCCTCAATACCCACCTGGAAAACTCTTTTCCCCCCTTTTAATGAAGCTGTAAAGCACAACATTCCTCAGTTATAGTGGCTGCAAGTTATCCCAAATGTCTGCCAGACTGATGCACCCAGCAGGAAAAAGAGCAGATGTTTAAAAGCAGAAGATGCTGCTCATTTGGATGTTAAATTAGGTCCAACATCACGGCCAGAGAAGGACCAAGGTCAAGGAGAACCTGAGAAGAACTTCATTAAGTGCTGGTGAGAAAATAAATCTTCCTTTGTGAGGAAGGAGCAGCAAAATCCTGCTCTGTCTCAGGGAAAAAAGAGATCAAGTCACAGGAAATGCTGATTTCAGTCAGTGAAAACAGCAGATACTGGAGCAGATTTTTGCATGATCCCATGGCAAAAAACTCCATGAACACCTGCAGCCTAAAAATGAACGCAACACCACTGTGTGCCAAAACCACGGGCTGGTCCCACCGGGCAGTGCCCAGGATGGCAGGAAGGCTCTGGGACATTGGTGTTCCTGAGGCTCAAAACCAGTTTGGCATTCCTGGGAAAGACACAAACAGCTCCAGGGCAGGAAGAACCAGCAGGCACCAGGAGAGCCCCATTAAAGCAGCTCCACATTAAAGCACAGCCTCCACAGCTGCAGCTCCTGGGAACATTTTCAGTGCCGTTTCCAAGATTTCCTCCCCAGAGGGAGATGGAGGGATGGGGAGCAGTGAGGGGAAAGGGAAGTTTCTGGAATTGGCACAACCCATTCCATCCATGGGAATGGAGAGGGGTTGGTTCACTCTCACCAACCCCAAGTCAGGGAAGAGAATGGTGGAACAGAGACAAAAGCACAGAGGGGTTAAAATTGAGGACCAAAACCATCCAGACAGCATGAGAGAACCCTCAAGGTGCTGATGGAGGAGCAGGAAGAACAGCACCTTTCTTTTTTATTTTTATTTTTATTGCATTAAAGCAGGAGCTGCAGTGACCCCAGAGAGGAGCTGCTCTGAGGAAGAACAGCTCTCCAGCTCTGCTCATCTGCTGGCCAGCTTTAATTGTGTTTGAGGGGCAAAAAAGGCAAGATCTGGATGAATCATAAACTGCTTCATAGCAGCTGAAACCCCAGTGCTCAGGAATCCCAGGGAAGTTACATTTCTAAATCACAGTGAGGATGACTTCAAGTGTAACAGAAGTCACGTGGCCAGGACACACCACTAAATTCCAGTATGGAAATCTGATTAAACTTTAATCCTTATGCAAATGGTGGAAGACTGATTTTCAAACTGAATTTTATTTTCCAAACCACATTGGATGAGGGTGAAGGAGGTGGCAGTGCCTGGGTTCCCAGGGACAGACACAATTCAGAAGCTCAGTAGCAGCAAGACAAAATTTTAAAATAAAAGCACATATTCCCTATATACACTTTAAATGCAATTAAGCTTCACCTCCTGTAAACACCCCATTGTTAGCCAGATAAAGGGCAAACAATCACAGCATAATCTGATGGAATTCAGATAAACCAAGACAAAGGGAGCCATCAGCATGATAACAGAAGCATTTCAATTCATCACACTGCAAAACCAGTCCTAAGGAGGAGCAAGGAAAACTCAAGGTCACCATGCAAAAGCCAAATCAAAAAATATGACAAAAAAAAAAAAAAAAAAAAAAAAAAAAAANCTCAGCACGGGAGAGATTTCCAACAAAATAATCCAGTGCTGCCACTGCCATTGTTCCATGGCATGGAGAGAGGATTCATCCTGGAAAACTCCAAATTTACCCCATTCCCACTAATCCTGGCTCTAAAGAGAAGTGTTAAGCAGCAGAACGATGGGGTTCTCTTTTAGAGGTGCAGCAGTCACTTTCTGGCCAGCAGGATAAGAAGTTTGACAGCAGAAATACCAGTAAAAAAAAAGGAATCTGGAAACTGGGGATAAGGGAACCAGATCCCACCGGGACACAAAGCATCCCCTGCAAGCACCGGTTTGCTTTAACAAAGCTCAACCTGAAAGGCAAAATTAACACTCAAGAGTTTTTTTTCTTCTGAGCCAGCCGTGCTCAGAAACTGCTTCCTCACATTTAAATTATTTTAGATTGCAGAACTTAAGAAATAGCAATGCATATGGAAATAATCACAAGAAATACAAATAAAGAATCCTAATTTAAAAAAAAAAATCAAAACCACAGGGAAACTCTTTGGAGGGAGAGAAAAGGAGGAAGGAATATGAAGAACCAGAGCTCTACAGTACTGGATGCCCCTACACAAATTATTTTATAGACTTAGCAATAAACTCTAGAAACATGCAGGCTTTTTATTATTGTTTTGTTTAAATTATTACACTTGAACATCCTCCAGTTCTTTAAGTTTCTGGAGCGTGGCTGCCAGTGCATAACCTCAGTTTAGCAGGAACAATACAAACTTTACCATAATCTAATAATTTTAAAAAAAGGTGGATTTTTTTTCCCAGCATTTCTCTAAGTCCTCCTCTAATCTTCTCAATAACTCACCTCACAGCCAAAAATCCCAATCTAGCAAGAAAATCTATCACATATCACTTTGGGTAAATAAGCAAATTATCTTCACAATTCAGTCAAGGACACAGTAACAGAATCAGGCTGGTGGTTTCCTGCCTGCTAACGGAGAGTTCATCCTATTTTTATTTGCAGACTATTTTAGGTAGCTCAGAAGATCACTGGTAATTTGTGCAGAGCATCTCACCACTGAAATATGAAAAAAAAAAAATCCTTACACCTCAACAGTTTGAAATTTTTCTCTGCATGAAGAGAGAATCAGTGATGTTCTTAAGGTCAGATATAGAAAAAAAAATAGCTGAAGTTAAAGTCAGCATTGATAATCCCCTTTTCTTGGTACTTTTACTACTGCTATCATTTATTGTTGCATATAGTTTTATTCAGAAAATTCTGAAAACAAAATCCTAATTCCAGAAAAACCCTCTTTGCCTTGTCTGACCCTGAACATCAAGTTGCTCCATTAATATTTCTAATTAATTTCATTAAAGTCCCAATCACATAATTCAGGCATCAATAATCCAGTTTCCAACTGATTTCAGAGCAGAGATATGAAGTGCCATCAGAACAAGGATTCTTTATGACTTTTGATCTGAACACACCAGAATTCAGTTAGGTTGAGGTCCAATCCTGAAGGCAACTTCAAAAACAAATAAATAAAATAAGAAAGAGACTCCTTGGGAATAATGTTCTTTGAAGCAACCTTCAGCCCTCATCTACACTCCATTAAATACATTTGTGTAAAACCATTTGATTCCCCCATGCTCCCTCTTCACTCTAATCACACAAAACAGAGATGTTTTCATTTCAGAGACAAAGGATTATGATTTTATGGGGGGAAAAACCAGAAGCTGCTGTGGATAAATCCAATACAATTTCTACTTCTACCTTTTTAAGAATAACTGAAGGGTAGGAGGGGAAACCACACTAAAATCTACATCTACAGGAGGTTTCCATTAGCAAATCTGAAAATATCTTCTTGATAAGAAGGTAATTAGGGCTGGTTTTGCCTCCACATTAGGACTTGTGTAGAGCTTTAGATCATCCCAAACATTGGCTGCATTAGGACCCCTCTAACCCACACTCAAATCACCTCCTCATCACAGCACCAGCACAGGGAAGACTCCAACTAAAAGCACATTTTAATAGTAAATAAATAAAAAAAAAACCCAAATGTTTCAGCTGAAAGAGAAAATGTTTGTTTTATGTAATTACTATCTCCTGTTTTCCTAGCTTGTCTTTGTGAATTACTTCTGAGTTGAAGTGGGAGCACCTTAGGCTGCCAAAGCACAGCTATCCCAACCAAAATATTTACTGAGTCCTTCTAAAGTGCACCCTGAGAGTGCCTGCACAGCAAACACACAGTGCAGAGTGAGCTGGGCTCATCCTGGCCCAATTCTGCTCCCACCATGGCCCTGCCAGCAGGAGCACAAACACAGCAGCTAGGTGAGGCTCTCATTAATTCATTAATTAGCTGGCACCATGATTTCAGTCTGTTATAAAATGATGGCCAAAAATTGGTGCCCCTTGGCCAGTGTGGGGCATTTTCCCCAAGAATCAACACCAGGACTGGCTGACAGGAACTGAGAGCTCCCAACCCTCAACCACCCAAGTGACATCTCCCAGAGTTGTTCTTCACCACAGACAAACTCTGGGTGCCACTTAAAGAAATTCAAAGCATCCAAAAATCTCCTTTTGAAAATGTGATAGCTCCCTTCTACAATAAATTCCTGGGATGGAGAACACAGTTTTACAAATAAATAGGTTCTTTTGGAAATGAAAATTTATAAGGAAAAAAGGTTAAAGGTGACATGCCCCCCATGAAGCCCTTCCCTTCCTGTTTGGTTTTTATTTTCTTTTCCTTTTAAGCAAGCAGGACAGTTCTTTGGCACCACTCACACTTCCAGGTGCAGCTGGAACACCAGAAGTTTCTTCTCCACCTCCCTCCCACCTTTGCTGCTCCAAAATCTCATCCTATTTCAAACGTGGCATCCCCAATTCCCACTCACCCTCCACAATCCTGAATTGCCCAACTCTCCAATCTTAATTCTGACTACAAAGGAGCAGGAAATTCAGTGTGCTTGTGCTGTGATCAGCAAAATGGGGAATAAGTAAAACACTAAAACCAGGGCAAAGAACCTCAGCAAATGCACAGCTCCATTTTCTAGGGAGCTGCATGTTCTGTACCATAAATGAAGGATCCAGAGCTGCAATTTCAGCTGCTTCTCTCACTCTGGACAAAGCCACAGAGCAGAGATATTCTTGCAAGCATCCCTGAGTAACTCCCCATGGCCAGGCAGGGAAATACAGCAGAAAGCTGATTTTAATGATAACACAAAGCAGAAAAACATAGCTAATAGCAAAGTAGAAAAAACCCTTCCAGTTCAAAGCACATCTTTAATGATTCCTGTCAAAAGGCTCTCCAAAGCATTCTTCGTGGCTGAGGATGTTTTGATTTGACTCAGACCTGAGATTTAAAAATATTTATTTATTCCATAACTGAGTTATGTGCACTAAAACAAACAAATATAGCAAGCAATCTGTATTCCAGAATAAGCCAGAGTTGCCTTAGACTGCCACATTTCAAATTAACTTCATTATTAATGGGCTTAGCTTCATCCAATAAAACCAATTTTGTTTTTATACACACTAAAACTCCAGCATAGTATTTTAAAAGAAAGCAAACTGGGTTTTTTTCAGAAGGCAGCAAGAAGTTTATATATACACACAAAGGCATATCTTTTTCCAGATACAATTATAAACAACACTACCAAGAGTTTGCTCACGTTCCTGTACTTTAGAACTTAAACGAGACTAATAAACCTGTCACCTTGGATTTTAGCATCCTTTAATTTGAGGCTGCAAATCTCAATTAGCTGAACTTGAGCTTTCCCAGGGAAATATACTTGTGCTATAAAGATCCAGAACATATTTGGGCAATGGATAATAGCTCTGAACATCCCTGTGTTCCAAAGCCAGGGGAACAGCTTTCCCTGTATTGCTCTTTCCCATCCTGAAACATTTACAAACATCTTGTTAAGCCAGATTTTCTCAAAGTTCAAAATGGAAATGCATTGTAAAATTGTCATTTAACAAAATCTGAAGTATCTGTATTGCTTTTGTATTATTTTATTGTTCAGTGAACAAAAAGAGTAGATTTACGCTTGAAAGCTCAAAACCAAGAGCCATATCATTTTTTATCTTTTTCCTGATGAACCAACTACCAGTGTAATTTAAGCTAAATAAGAGAAAACTGCTTTGTGATGTAAAGTGCTAAATTTGTCTGCTTGTAGTCTCTGTAGCAAGCCAATATTCCAAAGAGACAATCATGTGATCAATGCTCTCAGCTCCTGCTGTTTATCCTGCACTGTCCTACTTACAGCAGCTCTCAATTCCAGCTGTCTCCAGCAAAAGGAAAAACATCACCTGCTCTCCTGCCGGGACATGATGCCAGAACAGCCTCATTAGAGCTGCTGTAAAAAAATGTTGACATTGTTTGATTTAAAGATTAACATAGGGAGGAAATTTACACTGCAAAGAGTTGAGCAGCTTTAATAGAAAATATTCCAACATTACCAAGGAAGAGCCACTTGGTTTCAGACTAAATAGACAGAAATAAACCCAAAACCTGTGGGTGAACCTTGTTTTGGTAGTTAACTCTCTCAGGTATGAAGGAATTTTTGAGCTTTAGCACCCAGAAATCTTGTTCTGTTTCTTAATAATGATTCCCAACAGCATTCCAGGGGATCAAGAAGTAAAATTCTCTGTTCCTGTGGAAAGATAACCATGGGAACTGGGGAAAAAATAGGCAAACAGGGGGATGAGGCAGAAATGGGTTAAAGCAGACCAAAAGCAGAATTCCTTTTGTCTTAAGGGCAGTGAAGACCAGACAGGCAGGAGCTGATTCCATCCACGCTGCTCTCTGCCAGTACAGATATTTCTGACAGCCCAGCAGGACCATTCCCAGGGCCCAAATTTAAAAAACACCCCCCAAACTCACACTGCAGCCATGGCCATCTCAATTCCAGTCTGCAGGGCTGCCACCAAACTCAGCAATCACACCCACAGCTCCACCTCTTCCTCATGGCAAGATGGGGTAGGGAAAAAAAAAAATCCCTCTCCAGAAGATAAGCACACCTTCAAAATGAGATAACTACGTGTACAAAGGTTTAAAATAAAGCCAAATTGGTATCTAGAATATTTTTCAGCGGTCACTTCCCACTAAGTTATATACTTATTATTTTCTATTTCCATGGGAATAAACAAATAGGAGAATGGTGACCTGGCATTCTAAAATCCTCAACCCAGACTTGTGGTAAACAGAAATTACCCTGAAACCTGTGCAACAAGTTATGATAACCTTATCACTTATGAATTTCCAAGTGGCTTGTGGGGTGGTTTTTGTGTTTTTTGTTTTGGGTGTGTGGTGTTTTTCTCTGGTGTTTTTTCACCATTTTTAAGTGAACTCATCAGACACAAGTTCTGCTTTGCCACCCACTGCAACTGGCTGCATTATTTCCCAATTACAAGGGAAAAAAAAAAAAAGCAACCATTCAAGTAATATAGCAGCTTTTAGCATTCTAGACTTTCAGTTGTCTATCAGATCCACCCACAAATTCAGGATTACTCAATTGTTTGCTTACTGCTATTTCAATTGTGTTAAAGTTTAGTAAGTTGTAATTATTTCCAAAAACTCCAAAGAGATGCCCCTCACGTAAACACTTGGTGCTTGTGCTTCATTAGGAGTGTCATATTTGATCTATTGCAATTGGAGCTAAAACAGTATTTCATCTGACAGGTTTCCTAATCATATTTATTCCAGGTATACCCCAGTAATGAGTAAGAGGAACAGTCTCATCCAAAGCAATCCAAGCAGTACAGTGGATGGAGAAGATCACATCTCCATCTCACATTTATGAGGGGATTTTGGAATAAAACATAAAATAAATAAATAAAACATACACAACCCTATTCCTGAAAGCAGCCTCAAAACAACTGGTTGGAAAAGGGAAGAGAGAATTACATTCCTATTTGTCAAAATTTAATTTAATGTTTAATCATTTCAACCACATTGTTGGGCTTTTGCAGTCTTCAAGTGATCAAAAATATAGACACAATGACATTTTTTGGGTTGGGTTGCAGCAAAAACCTTCAGCAAAAATCTTCTTTATGTTTTTTTTATTCATCTGGAAAACTGAAATTTAAAAATGGGCAACCAGACCCCAGCACACACCCTCCCTCCTGGGAGCTGCTCCATCCCTGCCCCATCTATAAACAGGAGTGGAACAGCACTGAAAGCTCGGGGAGTTTCCCCAGGCAGGTGATGCTGAGCTGTTCTCAGAGATGAGCTTTCAGCCCATCCAGGAGTGCCTCTCTCTGCCCAGTTTTGCTGCTCTGAGCTGGGGAGCAGCAGGGAGGGAGGCAGGGGACAGCAGCTCACAGCTGTTACCTCGCGGCACGCGAGCGCACAGCGCAAACAGCTCAGGGGTTACTGCTCCCACAGCAAAAAATTTAAGAGATCTCATATAATAGAGATTAGTTTAATGAGTTTATTTGTTTAGGAGTTACCTCATTAAAGAGTGTACACTCCAAACTTTCTCATTCTGACTTCCCTGGTCCTCTGCTCACGCGCCACACCGGCATCAATTACCAACACTCGGGACTGTCCTTTTAAAACTTAAATGTACAATGACAGACTTTTTATTTTGCTGTAACCTTATGCACGGAGAGAAAAAACCCACCAGAGCACCAGCCAGGAAGGCAGGGCTGCTGGAGGAGCTGTTATCACAGCCCAACACCTATCAGAAATCCCAGCTCCCTCCTGGCTGCTGCGCCGCCACCACCACTATTGTTGGGAGAGCAGAGCACAGAAAATCTCCCCTTCTGGAAGCACAGGCTTTCAAACAGAACTGGGAAAAATCCAGATGGGATCAGCTTCAAATGAAAGAAACAGCTCTATTTGCACATCCTTCAAAGGGACAGACAGGGACAGAGCAGAGCCACAGCCCCAAAGCCCAAGGGAAGGAGCCACCTCCACAGCAAGGGCACTGACTGCTCCATTCCCAGCCAAATTCCTTGAAACTAAAGATTTCCAGCAAGAACAACCAACCTGATTGAAATCTGCAGCTGTAAAACACAGGGAACAACTCTCTAGAGTGGCTGGCCAAGCCTCAAAGTGCAGGGTGAGATAAATTATGATCCAAAGCACACTTGGTAGCAAACTCCACATCCCCAGGATACCAAATTACCTCAAATTACACAGGCACAGGAATTCCTTCTCAGGGTTTCTGAATCTTAATGCAAAGAACAGTCCCAAGGACAGCAGAGTAAGATGGGATGAAAGATAAAAACACAGCTTCAAAGCTGATTCTTAAGATCTGTGCATCAATACTCACAAACACTGTTGGGGTTTGGTTTGGTTTTTAATTAAGTCAGCCACATCTACCAAAAAAATTATAAACTTTGTATAGGTTTGGCTGATTAAACGGATCCCAAGGAATGAAAAATATGCAAAGTTGTACTTAGGTTTAGTTTTTGTTAGTTTTAGAGCAGCCAAGGCATATCAGCACCCCAGGTGCAACATTCAGTGCTTTTTCCAGGCTGGTTGCAAGTCCCTGTCTGTGGGGTTTGCTGCAGTGTCACATTTAACTTTTGCCATGACAGAAATGTTCCTTTTACTACAAGAGTGTTCCAGACTCTGCAGCTACAGAGGTGGCATCACAAAACATCCATGGCAGTGTTTGGTTTTCTGCCACTGACCCCTCTGAAGAGCCCAGCTTTCCTGAGAGCAGAGATTACCCCAATTCCAGATTTTCCTAGGAGGGATGAGCCAAATTTGCCACGAGAACACATCTGTTCACCATTCCCCCACTTCATTCCATACAAGCCAGTGCTCAGAGCATCTCATGCTATTGAGCATTGGTAGGAAATACTGAAATTTCTCAACAATAAAATACCTTACACAGATCTGTTAAAGCTTTTTACATATTTTTTCCAGTAGTTCTGGGCTACATATGATGAAATTGTGTGAGTAAGCACACAATTCCTTCGGTTATTTTCATCAAGCATGCTGACATTCTGACCTTCTTCAAAAAAGAATCAGAGCCTCCAAATTAAACAAACACTGCTATTTTATTTTAAAAGCTTTCATCAGCTTTTCCAGCTGCTCTAGAGAGCTTTATAGAATTACTCCAAGAGAATCCAGGACTTAACTAATGCTAGTTTAAAATGGCAATTTGGTCAACCAGTTCCTCAAAGGAGGAAAGCCCAGACTGTGCCAACATGATACTGGCCAAAAGAGTTAAAAGTAAACTCTTTACTCTTGATTTATAGCAGAAAAAAAAAAAATATGGATGGACAAGGACACCCCAGAGAGGAAACATTTGCCCTGACCAGGGTGGAGAAAGAAATGCCTGGAACTAAAGGACAAGTTTATACAAAAATTAAAAGCAGCAGTTCACAACTACTAATAGAAACACACACAAACATGTGCTTCTGCTTCTTTTTGCTCCAAAACAGCTTCTAAATTTCTTTCAAGTTTAAATTTATTGCAGAAGATGCCAACAATGGCCAACTCCACACCCAAAGAGAAAAGCCACTGATCTCAAAATTTCCTGCATGCAAGATTTAACACATACATAGACACACACACAAGAAAAAGCCACACTAAAAACCCCATCATCTAAGCTTTAAATTACTTTGGATTTTAAAAGCTGATTTGGGAACAGCGATTAAACTTGTTCCAGCTAACCTAGTTTTTATTCATTTCATTATTTATTGCTAGGCAACACAGACCATGTCAAACCACGTTAGAAGCATGAGAAGAAGTCCTTCCAATTTAGATCAAAAATTCTCTCCTCTCCCTCCTCCTCCCCAGCATGGAGGCCACATGGATTCTTTTCACACCAGCATTCCCAGACACCGTCCTTTTCCTGGCCAGGACTTGACACTGCAAAGCCTCAGCATCTCCCATGGGATGTAATTTATCCAAAGCTCAGGAGGGAGCTGCAAAGAGCTCTCTGCAATGAGTCCTTCTTGGTGTTTACACAAGGACTTCCAGGCACCTGCAGATCCCTCTTCATTCAGGTAGCTTTTTCTTCCTTTCTGGAAGACTCTCCCTTCTTTCCCAACACCCATTATCATGGTCTGGACACGGGGACCAGCACAGAAGAGATTGTTTATCTCATTTAGCATTGCTTCCTTGCATCATAAGAAAGTTTAGAAGAACTCCAAAAAAACAGCAAAATACAAAAGAGCGGAGACCCAGGCTCCAGAATAAATCACGCACAGGAGGGTTTTCATTAAACCTTTCCTCTAGCACAAAGAATAAACCCTCCAACTTCTCCACTAAAGCACAAGAAAGCCTCCTACCTTTTGTTGATGGGTTTCTCATCTTTCTCGTAGGGCTTGACGAACCATTTCCCGATGCGCACGAAGTTCCTGTTCATCAGGCAGCGCTCCAGCAGGTTGTGCACGGCTTTGAACAGCAGAGTGCGGCACTCGTAGGACAGCCCGTTCTCCCAAACCCCATCTTCCTCTTCTGCAAGGCACAGGCAGACAGAAATCAGCTCTCAATTCCGTCCTGCTAGTTCTGATTTGGCACAAAACCCTTTTCTCTCCCATGCAATCAAAGTTCAGGTAATTCTACTTATTGATGATGGAACTGCTAAAAGTGATCAGCTATAAAAATATCCCATCCCCCAAGAGGAAACAAGTTTCAACAATTATTTGTACACAAAAGCAGCACCAGCACATGAGGTATTTCAGCCTGTGTGATCTGTGGTTTGTGTTTTGGGGAGTCTGGATTCCTCATCCTGCAGAGTTAGGTGACAGTTAGGCTTAAAAATAAATTTATCACAGCCAGATTTTTAATATATCCTGGTGTCTTGGAGTGGCATTGACTGAAGAAAGTCAGGAGCAAAAGTCAGCAATCAACTGACCCTCCATGATCAACAATTTGCTAGAGATTATGAAAAATACTCAGATTCACAATATTGGTATGAGCAGAAGACTCAAAACCATCTTTTTTCTTTTCAATTCAACATTAAAAATGAAGATATTCGAGCAGCCTAGCCCTGTTTTCTGTTGTACACACAGAAGAGAAAAATCAGCAAGACAATGCCCAGCTCCTATCAGTGGGATTCAAAGTCAAACACCGACATCTTCTGTGCCCCACAAACCAAACACAGGCATGGAATCCAACCTGCACAAGCCAAGCTGATTTGCCAAATGGAAAAGTGAGATTTCTGACAAGAAACTGCAGCTTCTTCCACCACTCTGGCTCCTGCTCAGTGCTTGAACAGGGTCTAGAGACCCTCAAAGCACAAGCACTGCTCCAGAGAGCTGCACTGCACTCACACAATTCCAAGGGACATCTCAAAGATTCTGGGGTGTCTCCCAGGACAGATCTGATATCATTCATCCCCAGCAACACTAATAAGAAGGATAACAATATAATAAAGCTTGAGATACTGTCCTTAAATCACTGGCAATCAGATCTTGCCTTCATGGCTCCAATTCCCCACATTTTGTGGTTTACATCTATCCCTCAGGATCTGCTCCTGGTCTCCTTGGACTAACCTAGCAGACTTACTCTTCAAATGCCATTGCTGTTACACTCCAGGTAGCAGCAGAGACCAGAAGTTTGTCTGACATAGATTTGGAGACATATTTTTACTGCAGTCTCTGGACAGCCTTGGGATAATTTAGGTCAGAGGGGACCTGTGGAGCTGCACACAGAGCCTCAGGTGAGAACAGGTTGCTCGTGTGTCACATCCACTGTCCCTGCACATGCCAGGGCTGGGGTCCAGCTCTGGTTCAGCAGCACAGCTCTGGCAGCAGTGCCCTGCCTGCCCCCCTCTCCCTCACAGAGCTTTTGGGTTCCACTGCTTTGCTCCATGGGCAGAAAACCTCAGCAACACAGCCAAGTCTTTGCATTTTAAATCCTCCTTGGAAATAAACCCCTTCACCTTTCTCTGGAAGCCACTTACAAGCTTAAAAGGTTGCAACATTATTAACTAAAGTCTTGATATCCTTAAATTAGAGAGCATCTAGAAAACCAGACACCTAAGAGTTTTAGTTAGGAAAGAAAACCTTACTAAGATAGAGATGACAGAGAAAGGAATTTCAATACTATTGGAACCAGAACATAGTGACCATGTTTATATTTTGCTTTATTCCACACAGGGAAAAGTACATTTCCACACAAGGCCAGTATTGTGAGTTAAAAAAAAAAGTTACTCCCAGTAACTCTGAGGGACAGAATAAGAGTAAACAGACTTGCCCCATCATTTATAAAAGAGGAGGTGTGCATCATTACAGATGAATCATTCCACAAAATAACTTTCTGGGAAACACAAGGAAAAACAAGGAGCAGCATTTCCCAAAGCAGAGACCTCACCACAAGATTCCCACCCCACAAGTTTAAAAACTTGTTTTTTTAAAAACCGTAAAACTACAAGACAACAGAGTAACTCACTAAAGAAACATCATACACCGCTCTTGTAACAAAAAGCAACAAAAGTCCAAAGTCAAAGGGTGTAAAGCGGCCGTGCCAAGCACAGAGGTTGCTCCCCAGTGCAGCTCTGTGGATGCCCAGGCACAGCCCTGTCCCAGGGGCAGCAGGACCAAAAAGCAGCTCAGCAAACATTAACTGCACAGCTCGCTGCCATTGGACTTTAGCTGTACAATAAACTCCTCACCATTTCAAAGGTTACACACTTGCTTTGTACACGGCTCCTGTCAACTCAGGGAACTGTTCCAAGCACATCCCCTGCATCCAGGACCTTCTAGAAGACAGAATGGAAGGAGCTAATTCCAGTTTTTATGGCTAATTTTGTTTTGAGGTATTAGTGGAGCAGTGATGAAGATGCTGGCATTGCAGGGATATTGAAGTAACACGAATCTTGTGTTTGGATGGTCACAGCGTGGACACAAAGCAGAAGTTTGCATTCTCTGTAGTCAGGTGCTTCACTTAGCATGGATTTCATTCAGGATCAGTTGTGCTGACCAAGTTCAAGAACTTGCCACAGGATGCAATTCTTGAAAGCTCTCCTCACTCAGATTGTTGCAGAGCCAGAGAGCTCTTATCTAAGTGTGTCGCACAGACAAAGTGTAAAGCCTGAGATAGAAATCACAACTAAAACTCCAAGTTTTGCTCACCAGACCACCAGCTCTGAGTGGAGTCTTGCCACAGGAAGGGAAGGTAAAAGAAGTTGTCAGCTCAAGAATCCCTCATTTCAGAACATTATTCAAATTCATGCAAAAAACCCCAGCAGTAAGTGTTCTCTGACTTTCTGAAGTCTATTTAGTGATTCCCCTCCCCCCGTTTTTAGTGGTGGAGAGAAGCAAACATGACATCTGCTCACATCTGCCAACTATTTTTCTTCTTAATTCAAATTGTTGTTTCTCGACATGAGAAAACCCCTCCCACTTAATAGAAAATTGTACACAGCAAACCATTCATTAAAAGAGGGGGAGAGGAAGAGGCACTTGTGTCCTCCAATCTTTCTTAAACAATAAATCCAAATGCTCAATCTGATAATGCTAACAAACCAACAGAAGTTGCTGACTCATTTTCAAAAGGTGCTAAGCCACAATTTCACTTTGGACAAGTGTTATCCACAAAAGTGCTCTGACAACCTGAAGGTTACAAGTGCTTTATTTTTGATGAGTTCTCTCAGCTAAAGCACTCAGCTCTTCCCCAGCACACTCGTTTTTACGTCAATCCATTAAACAATTTATGTCCATATCCCACTGCTCCCTCTCTCTTTACATCACATATTACACTGAGTTTTCCTCAAATGAAAAGGAAAAAAATGAAGATAAAAATGAGGAAAATGAAAGAATCGGGAAATGAAGAATTCATGGAAACAACAGCCAGGGAAAAGCAATTTGCATACTACACATAAATAAAACTTTTTCAGTCAGCACCTTCTCAATATTATCAATTTTATTAGAGAACACTTTTCTTCAGAATTTTTATGTTCTTTCCATTTTTCCTACAGTTCACCTGAACAAGTTAAGTTCATTTTTACTGATTATGCCCTTCTGTCTGTGTGGTGTTCTTTGACAAGTAAAGAAAAATTTGGTGTACCCTCAGAATATAAAACTCTTGCAATTCTTAGTGAATTCTGAAAAGGGAGTATCTTTAAACCTTATAATGTAATTCATGTTAGGCTTTTTTAAGCCTATTGTTATTCACAGATCTTTAGCCAAATTTATTAATCATGGATTTCTAAGAAGTAATACATATTACATATATAGCCAAATCTTTATTGCTACAGATAAATATACAGCCTAGAAAATGTCATTTTTAACAAGACTTAAGAACATGGATTGCCCTCCTTCCTTTAACACACAGGACACCAGTGAACACCAGCTCTTGCACGTTTACCACACCATTAAAAATATCTCCCTAATGCCCACTGAACCTCCAAAATAAACTATGCAAAGAAACAAAACCTCCACTTTGGACTACAATTCCCCCCAGTTACTTCAATTACACAGGGGAAAATCCATTCCTTCATATCAGGATTGAGACTTGTCTTTTGGAAGCATTTCTTACCTCACAGGCTCCCTTTTAGACATTCCAGGACTGCGCCAGTTATAAAAACACTGACACAAACCTGATTTATACAATTAAACTTCCTATAGAAAGCTCAGATTCCAAGGGAAGTAAATGAGCAAAGCAATGGGAAGTTGCTGCTGTACACAACATTGTAATGATATGACAGAAACACTTGTACTCAAAGTTTTCTATTTAAAAACCCAGATTCTTGAATTAAAATTCTTTAAACTGCTCAAAGTGAGAATTACCCAGCAATGAAATGCTGTTTTGAGGGCCTATGAAACAACTGAGAAGCAACAGATTTTGCAGGAAAAAAGGAAAACAATACCACTTAAAAACATCAATTTAAGAATCTGAGCAAGACAACTGAAGTTTGTTCCTACTGGAGTGGTGCCTGTTAGCTACACTCACTGAACAGAACCTGAACCCAGGACTCTGGATCCCCAAAACAGCACAGTGAAAACATTCAGCACCATCCCAGGCTCGTTTTTGTGCTGCTTGGCTTTTACCAGTATCACATACAGAGGTTTTATGCTCTCTACCCAGCAGAGTATTTTCTAAATCCTGACAATTCCCAAGCAGAACCTTTCTGTAAGAGTGTAGCCATGGCAGTTTATCAAGATAACAAGGTAACTGCTCTCCTTCGCTGTTTGTGGGGTGTAAGTTTGGCTACAACGCCACAAGAAAAGCTGAAAAACTTCGCAGTTAATCGATCCAATCTCCTCCACCACACTAAGTAACTCCATATGAAGTAGATGTAACAGTGTAAGTAAAATATTTCATTGTTCTGATTTATCCAGGTCATTCTGCATGTGACATTGTACACACAACCAACATGACACCAGGACAAATCCACACTGGCTGTGACAAAGCATTTTTCACCTGACTCCACAGATATTTCACATCCAAGTTGGTCAAGGAAAAATGGGGGAAAAGTTAAACCTTTGTCACCTTTGAGCTCACAGCAAGTCACAGAAGTTTGATAAAACTGCTTCAGTAATTTTTGCATAATGCTTATCAGCAGTTTTGCTTAAGTGGCTACATCTCTAACATGGAGGACTAAAGAAATGCTGAAGCATCAATGCAGCAAGAACACTTGGAATGCCTCTCCTGCCTGACACAGAACACACAGATCCTTCCCAGACAAGGGGCTGCAGCTCACCGTGCTCACATCAGGTGCTAAATGCTTTTAAAAGCATCCTTCCCCTTTTTTTTTTTTATTTTTTTTTGTTGTTTGGTTTGGTTTTTTGGGTATTTTTTCTGTAGGAGTTAAATGATCTTAGGGAGCAATTGTTATTTTAAAAAAGCATCACTGGCTGAACTCTTTCCCAAGCTGCCTTTGCCAACTCCTTGCAACTGGCAGGGTTTGCAGCCCCTTGGAATGATAACTGGCTCATCCTCTGCTTTCCATTGTCCTGGACTAATGAGACACTCAGTGCTGACATCAGCACAATCTCACTGATTTTTTGGGGACAGGGATTTGATCTGTAATGCACATGCATTAACAACTACACAACACAGATCAGGCTTTGCTGCCACGACTGTTTTTACCACACAGACAAACATCAGGATTCTTCCAAGCTCTCCTCCAACCTGCTTTATTTTTATACATTTCCCCTTCGCTGTAGCATGAGCAAGATTGTTCAGCAAACAAAAACTGATTATCTTGATCTATGACAGACAACTCTTTAATTTTTAAAGTAAATTAACCAAATTTAATAGACACCAGAATGAAAAAGATGCATCTTGCAGCTCACCATTTAAAAGACGCAATTTGAAGGTCAAAGCCATATAGCAGCATTCCCCTATCCCAGCATTAATCAAATTGTAACCATTTCCTTGGGACTATGTCTTGTACATAATTCATACCTGACTGTTCTCAGGTTTAAAATCATCTACTGCCAATTTAAAGAAAAATAATCCAAGTGTAGAAGTAGCCACGTGAAAATAAGAAAGAACCTTTCTAATAAAATAACTGCTGCTCAGAGCTGTGAGAGACCATTGCCTGCTGAAATTGGAAGAGATGTCCTACTTTAGGGTTTGAGTTGCAAGAATTACTATAATCAAGCCTCACTGTCAGAACAAAAACATAACCTTTGAGGTTGTTAGAGGCTAAAATAACATTTCACTAACTTCAGTCTGCCTCTAGCTACGTTGGTTTAGAAATAGACCTCTGTTTTTTTGGCTGTATGTACAGTAAGTAGGTTCCTAGGGAAGGGAAAAAAATAAATGATTGAGTGAAGTCAATATTCCTGATCAATCAGCATCTCTGAACAAGTCTCCTTTTGACATGCCTCCAGGCAAGAACAATCCCTGACCATCAACAAGACACTTATCCAAGGCTTGGAATGAGAACTCCGACACAGCCACGAGCAGGATTCAAACGTGACTCCAGGGCACAGAGTGAACTTCTAGAATGTGCAGCTGAACACAGAGACAGCATTTATTTCTTCAATCTGATATGCATAGATGTACATTCACAAGGCTGTACATCCCCTGCTGAAGGCATCTTGGGAAGGGGACAAAAGGCTTCTGGAAGGCTGACAGATTTCAAATCCCCCAGGGCTGATAACCAAGATGTATTCCAGTCACTGAACACCCATTGTTCACTGAAAATACACATCACCAAAAAAGTCAGAAACTGTCAAAATACCAACCTCTCCTCAACAGGCAGAGTTTCAGACCAAAGGGGGCCAGAATCAAGAGTTATTAACGTGGCTCTGGCAGATTTCTGACCAGGGTTCTCTCAAGGGCCACTTCTCCAGGACAAATCTGTCCAGAGACACCAAGGGACAAACTGCTCCCAGATTTCTCCCTCTCCTCATCCTCCAGGACAATCCTACACCCATCCAGCAGCAAACTTCTAAATGAGGCAGCACCTCAACCTCCAGCAGCAAAACAATTTCCAATCAATTTTGCAGGGAACAAGCCTGTGCTAGGGAGTCATTTATCATTCCCATTGAAAATGTAACAAGCAGTCATTGGGAGAACAAGGCAGTGTGAATTACCAGGAGAAATTGTCCACCGATGAAAAAATCCATTAGGCTAAGACAAAGGTCAGATAACATTGTTTGGGTTCGGCCATAATTCTCTCTTCTATGAGATCCACGTTAAGATTTTGTGTGACAGCAAAGAGAAAAAGTGCAGGTGTGGGCACCCCCTCAGCCACATCCTCTGTACCAACTCCTGGGCACAAGAGCCTCACACACACTCACAGATTGTCTTTTTTTTTCTAAGAGGACAAAACCACATCTGCAGAGGCCAAGGTGTCAGACAGCTCCACACAGACACAGGTGACAGCCTCAGGAGTGGCAGCATGACACAGAACACGTGTGGGACAGCTCTGGGGAAGCACAGGCACCCACAGGTGACCTGAACAAAGCAAATACCCAAAGACATGCCTGGGAGACTCTAATCCTCCCCTATCTCTCCCTTATACCCTGAGAGAGGTTAAGAGTTGGTAAGTCCCTGGGATGATACCTGCTTATCTACCTGTTCAAAAGGGTAATTCTGGACAAGCACAAACAAGGTGCTGATCTAAAACTCCACTGCTGTTTTCAAATGTCCCTCTGGGATAAATCACACAGATTCAACACAAGGCAAAGAAAGTTGTTCAAACAAACAATTTTAGTGGTTAGGCAGCACAAAATTGCGCTTTTCAAACAGCTCGAATTTCACTGGATTTCCCATTCAAAATGTGTTTGTCTCAATTCAATCCCACACCAAATTCACACGAGTGTTTGGTCTTGGCTCAGGGCAGGCCCAGGCCACAAACACCCAGAACTGGGTCTGAGTTACATCTCAGGCACACAAAGGATGTTCCCTGCAGGTCAAAACAGGTTATTTATAGGTCATAATAAGGAAGCCTTAAATGCACTAAAATATCAAGCAAACTCCAGTGTAAGTGTCATTTAAAATGCAAAGTTTGGAGTTCCAGGACAGACAGGAATAGGAGCAACAGCCCAATCTTTGAAGTCAACTATTCAAAGAAATAAACATCATTTCAGTGCTTCAATTGTTTTTTCAGATCATAGTATTTTTGTATGAAAATTCCACGCATTATTAAATTGTTTCAAGTCAACTTCCTCAGTGGCACTTTAAACTCCTGCTTGTTCTCCAGCTTATCCACACACACACAGGCAGCATTAACAATTTCTGGTTACCAGGTCACCAAACCTTGGTCTCATTTTACACTTCAGTAATCTGAATACTGTACATTATTTGAAAGGAAATTAGAGTGATGTGTTTGTTGGGGGGTTTTTTTTCTCCCTCAAATTAGTTTAGTCTCACCTTTAGACTCACCCAATTTCAATATCTAACTTCGTCACCTTGCTGATAAGCAGCTGGAAACCATCTACGTGGGGAATTGAGCTCAACAAGCAAACATTTCCAAAGGAAGGTGCCAAATTTGAAGTACGACATTATTGAGAAATACAAATATTATCAGTCTTTCAAAAGGCTGGGTCTGAAAGCAGGTTCAGAGCACCAGGAAGAAGGGGGGAGAGGAATCATAAAAAGTTCAGGTTTACAGATTTTTGCATGGAAACAACTGCTTAGTTCCAGGTGCCTCCTTCTGAGGGCTTCTCATTGAGGGTGTGAATTTCAACCAAAACAACTCCAAATGGTTCAAGAGCTGCCCAGATCTCTATGCTTCTTATTACATAATAAAACGAGCTTTACTATCTGAATTTGAAAATTCTAATTGCCCAACAAAAGGGATCTTATCAAAACATGTTTGAGACATCACTTGTGAATCACAGGCACAGCTTTCAGCACAGCTTTCTCATAAAGAAGCTGCCAAAACTCCTAGGCTTGTGTTTTGGGTTTTTTTTTTCCTAAGAGAACAAGTGGGGAGCAAAACCCTTGTTTTTTGAGAATCCTGAGGAGCAGGGAGCAGCCTGAGGTGAGCTGAACCCAGAGCAGATGGCCGCTCATTGCTGTAATAACTTGGTGATGGTTACAGCAACAAATTTATCTTTTCTCCGAGACAACACTCCACCTGGTACTGGCGTCAGAAACCAACTCTGAGCATGACCAAAGCTCCTACCTGAGAGATCATGATGGATCAGGTCAGCAAAGTTGGGGTCATCCCCCCACCAGAATATCCAGAGCTCCCTGCGGCCAGGCCGCTGGTCCCGGCGCCACACGCTGAGCACGTCGGCCTTGAGGCAGCGGCTGAAGCTGCTCAGGATGGGATCCTCCTCCGTCACCGGGAACAGGATGGGGGCAGATGTTGGGCCCTGCCACACGTAGCGCTTCCATTTAATCCCAGTTAGATCAGCCTGGGGGAAGAGAAAAGCACACTCGGGTTGGTCCTGCTGCAGGGTGGTGGCACGGGGAGGAAAGGGAGGATGGATCCCCCAACCACGTTGGGGAGTTTTGAGGGCCTTAGGAGATAAACTGGGAGCAATCAGGCAGCCTAGTTTAATAGCTCATTAAATAACTGCAGTAAAGCAAGAGCTGCTCGTTTTCACTGCACAGAGAAAAATCAGTTTTGATTTGAAGTAAAAGAGTGAAAGACAAGTGAGTAATGTTATTATTCACAGACTGCAACTGTCCAATCTCCCAAACACTCGCCTTAGCAAAGAACATCTTTCTTTTTGCTTACTTATGCATACGCTGCCTTTTCCATCCAAGATTACTCCATGGAAATAGGTGATACAGTAAATCACACATTCTTCCAGCCATCTACCACTTGGGAAAATTTCACAAGTTTCTCCATTGTAAAAAATTCTCTGTCTCTCCCCCAGGAAGCCTCTCATGCTCACTGTTTTTACAAAGAGCTATCATGCTTTTCATTCCTCACACCACATTTCAAGAAGCTTTATCGTTTAATTATATGTTAGACCTGCAACGACGTTGGTAACGATCCACTAAACCCCTTCCTAGGCAAAAACGCATTTGACTTTACACGAGTAAGAGTTACTACACTGTGTAATGGAAAGCAGACAATTCCTGGATTATCTACATCACAACACCAAGTTTTAGCACACTGAGCACAGGCACATTAAGGCAGGTACGGGAGGCATTGCCCCGGGTTCTCTTTAGGAAGGCAGAGCGAGGCAGGCTGGCATTTGCTAAGAAGTTACTATTTTTTGTCTTCCCAATATGACAACAAAAGATTACTGCAACATTTAAACCTAACATGGCAGCCTCCCTACCTTCAGCAGGAGAGCAATTTAGATGAAAGGTTGTCTGCAACAGTTGCTACTTTAGAAAGACTTTCAGATTTAAAATCGCACTGGTAATCTGGAGCTGCAGGCCTGATGCAGGCTGCAGACACAGTCGGGCTGCCCAGATTCCCCTCCATCCAAAATTCTGAGTGCCACAGCTTGGCACAGGATTGTTGTAACAATCTCTAGAATCATAAATATCAGGCAGGCAGCTAAGATTAGCTCATTTGCATTAAAAGCTGATGAAACAGCTCAGCACAGACACCAAAAAATTGCATCACAGTCCAGTTATATCGAATTTACTTTTGGGGCTACCAAAATTCAACAATGTGAACGATTTGATACTTGGGTTAAAAAAAAAAAATTAAGAAAAAAAAAAAAAGACTACAAAATGGTGCACATCAAAACACAAGACAGGGAGGGCATCACCAAAAGAATAAAAACAAGCAGGGAAAGGCATCCGTTTAAAAGCGAGCAAGAAGGGAGGTTTGGCCTCGGATCTGCCTGGGATGTCACGAGTGGGGAAGGAAAAGAGAAAGTTCCCCGAGATGTGGGGCTGGGAGCAGCAGCAGCTCCCTTCCCCTGCCAGAAATACCACGCTCAGAGGCAGGGATGGGGGAGAAAGGAGGAAAAGTTGGAAGGCAGGGAAAGGGAAGGAAAAGGCGAGTTGCAGGGAGGCTACTATCCAGGAAGAAAGCGGAGGGAGGGGCGAGGCGAGACAGACAGCGATGGAGGGGAACCAGAGGGGCATGGGAGAGTTGGCTGCTCCAGGCAGGGCCTACTCCGAGGGCTCATCCAGCAGAAGCTCTGCTAAAAATGGCTGCTTTGCTTCCACTGCCCCTTCCCCCTCCCCCGGAGCTCCCGGCCCTTCCCTCGGTGGCCCCGGGCGTGTGTGCGCCGGGGGCCGACACTCACCAGGCAGAAGAGGTTGGAATGGCAATCCTCCAGGCTGGCCCCGTTCGGCACGAAGCAGGAACTCATCCTCACAGCCACAACCCACACGCCATTATCCCACAGCCTCCGACAAGAAAGAAAGAGACAGACAGAGAGAGAGAGAGAGGGAGAGAGGGAGAGACAGACAGCGAGAGGGAAAGGGGGAGGGGGGCTCTGCACACGCACAAATAATAATACAATTAAATAAGGGATTTACAGACACACGCACACCAAATAGTGGCAGGGGGAATAACCCGCGAGGAGAGACAGAGAGGTGTGGGAGAGGGGGGGGAAAATATATTTATAAAAAAAAAAAATTAAAAAAAAAAATTAAAGAGGAACTCAGAACGTTTTCTCGTCTTCTGGAGCTCAATCGGGGGTGTAAAGCCGCCGTGGAAGGGGAGAACAGAAAGAGGGAGGTGGTAAGTAATCCAACGACGGGAGATTAAGATCAAAATCCTCCCTGTTCCTCTTGTCTTCTCGTTCGCATAAGGAGGGGAGGGAGAGGAGGTAAGGTGAAGGGGTAATTGATCCAACAAGAGAATAAAAATGGGGTAATTAATCCAGGGGGCTAGGGGTAAAAATCAGTTGACATCCCTCCTTCCTCTCTTCTCAGATGCCTCGCAAGAGAAGCAGGAAAAAATAAATAATCCAGCGGGGGCAATCAATCCAGAACCCCCCCTCCTCTTCCTCCTGTTCCTTTAGTCATCAGATGAGAAAGGGGCAAATTGTGGAATGACTGGGAAGGATTGGCCGTGGGAGAGAGAAAAATCCAGGCTCGTCTCTTCGGAGTCCGAGGGCAACAGGGTGTGGGGGGGTCAGATTCTTCTCCCCTGCTCCAAAAATATTCCAAATAAATTAAAATTCAAAATCATAAAAACAAACTTCAGGGGCCAGAAGCAAGGCCAGTCTGAAGAATTCGTAAAGGCAGAGCAAGAAAAATTTCCTGGGGTGTACCCCAAAAAAACATCTGCGGGGGCAGGGGAGGGGGGAAGGTATTCCTTGAGAGAGAAAGGCCGCAAAAAGTCTCCTTAGCAGCCCAGCGGGGGATTAAATTCCCGTGTGGAAACCCCCCTCCCCAAAACGAAATACTCTTCGCAGCGAGGGCGAAACCAAAATATCCTCCGTTGGGTAAAAATTCCTTCCGTGGGGAAAGGAGGGAGGGGGAGAGGGGTGGAAGGAGGAAATTGCGGGTGACCCTCGAAGTCTCTTCGGGGAAGGATGGAGGAGTCTCCGGGAGGCCGATCCCCAGCCTTTTCGGGGGAGGAGGAGGCGGTAAATCGCAGAGTGTCTTCGGGGAGCCTGCTTCCCCCCAGCTGTCCTCGGGGGCAGCCCGCAAAGTCTCTCCAGGGGAGCCGGGACCCCGCCGAGTCACCGCGGGGAGGGGGCAGCGACCCCCGCCAGACCCCGGGCACGGGGGGCGGCCAG
>PYHW01010732.1:2132014-2180503 GCA_013186435.1 Turdus rufiventris
GGGGGGTGGAGGGGTGGAATATAAAAAACGATCGTCTTCGGCCGGAGCGGTGTGTCCTGGGGGGGCGGGGGAGCCCCGAGACCGCTCGCTCTCCTCAGGTGCGGGTCCCCGCGGGGGCGGGGGGCGGAGGGTCCCCTCCCCGAGGCTCCTGGGCAGGGCGGGGAGGCGGCGGCCGAGCCCCGGGCTCTGCTCAGCCCGAAGGGGTCGGAGCCCCGCAATTCCCGGCGCCGCCGACACACAGGGACGCGACGGCCGCTGCTGCTGCCGCTGGCGGAGTCGGTGCCGCGAAGCCCCCGCCGGCGCGTCGCCTCCCCTCAGCGGTGCCTCTGTCGGCGGCTGCCCGGCCGCGGCATCCTGTGGCGGCGGGAGCCTCAGCGCGGGTCCCCCATGGCCGGAGCGGGAGCGGATCCGGCTCCCGGGTAATTCCGAGACCCTTTTTCTTTAATGGCGGCCACAGGGACGGCGGTCGGGGCCCCCCTGCCGCGCTCCCATTGGCCGCCGCGCCGTCACGTGGGCGCGCACCGCCATGGCCGCCGGCGCCGCTGGGGGAAGGCGGGTGCGGCGACGCGCGCGACCGCCAGGGGCGTCCGGGGCGCTGCGGAGCCCCCGCTTGCTCGTTGGGGGGGCGCCATCTAGCGGCCGCGCAGGGCGGTGGAGAGGCGGCGGGGCCCCGGGTTCGAGTCCCGCTCCCGGCAGGGCCCGCGGCTCCCGGGATGGTGGGATGGGGCAGCTGGGCAGGGACAGCCCGGAGCACAGGGTCGTGTATGGGGTACTGCCGTGAGGGAGGCTCCGCAAGCTCTCTGGGTAACGTGCTCCAATGCTCCTAGGACAAGTTCAGGTGGAAGTTCCCGGTATCAGCTCGTGCCTGTTGTGCCATGTCCTGGTGGTTGGCAGCATGGAGCAGAGCCTGACGCATCCTTTGGCACCCCCATTTAGATATTTACACACGGGATCACCCTTCCCTGATCCCTGCTGGGGCTCTGTCCCTTCCCAGGGCTGATCCCTGCATGGGCCATAAGGGTTGGGCTCCGTGGTCCTTGTGGATATCCTGGGATTCTGTGCCCAGCCCAGGGCACCTCTGCTCAGCCTGGGGCCAAAGTGCGGGCACAGAGTGTCCCCCAGCACAGGGAACACTGCCCTGGCTCCCCTTCCACAGCTTCCACCTCTTGGCAGAGGATTCCCGAGATTTGTGCAGGCACTTTGCACCATGGAGCAAATTCCAAACTCGGGATCTTGGAGCCTTTCTGAACAGATAGGCAAGTATTGTGAAAGCTGACTTTAATATTTAATGCAGGTGTTAATGCTCTCGCTAGTCCCACGGAGCCTCTCTGCCAAAGTAGAGCCCTGCTCCAAAACCCAGTTTTTTCCATGCCCAGATCCATATTGTGCAGTTCAAGAGGATAAAGTAGGTGGCTTCTCTGTTACTACATGCACAGATTTGCAGAAGGACTGTGAGATTATTCAGAATTAAGATGCTACAGTGACAGTGAAAGCTATTTTTAAGAGATGTTTGGAAAGTGTATGCATCTTACTAATCCTCTCATATTACACATTAATTTTCTAGGCAATGCCTTGCATGTAAAATGGAAAATTTTAAATTACTACATGCAGAATTTTTACTGCAGTGTTCAAGTGAAAACACAAACCAGTGTAAAGCACCTCAAGAGAAAGAAAGGCCTGAATGTCTCAGCTAAGCTGACATTCACATTAAAATATGATATGTTCATGCAACAGCAGCACGTTGAGCACAACTATGCAACACGATGATGTTTCAAAGGCCCTGCAAATTATTTCAGGACTCCTGAACAAGACGAGCAACAACCTTCTGCAAATGTCTTGATAGAGTAGGAGGAAAGAAGGACACTCTATAAATAAACTTATCATATAAGTTAAAAAAAAAAAGAAGTGAGGCTAGATATATTCACCAAGAGAAACTTTGAAGATTTACTCACACTGAGCCTATTTTTGTATGCCAGTGTAGGCAAGCAAGATTCTTCTTTTCATCTAAATAGAAGCAGAGTATTTTTAAACGCAGGAGATTCATTCCCTCAGTGCTCATCGAAACACGGCAGCTGGGGCCGGAGCCGGGCTGCGGGGGGAGGGCTCCGGGGGGAAGCAAACCCCTTTGCAAGGGAAACAGATGGTTTTCCCTGCGCTGCCTGCAGCCCTGGGCTGCCAGGAGCATTCCTGGGTGCCCAGCGCCAGCCCCAGCCCCTCGCAAGTCCCAGCGCCGCCGCGATGTCCCTGCCGGAGGGGTTCTCAAGTCACTCCTTCCCCACCGAGAAATCCAAGAATATGAAGGAAATCAGCATTCAGCATTAAGTACACAAGAGCTGGGGTGGATTTATCACTAAGAGGAAGAAAAAAAATCATTTGGTAAAAGAGGTTTGGTAGATTTAGATATCCAGGATGGTGGTTCTTGCAAGTGTGTATTGATTTCAGGATAACACCAATTTTTCCCATTTCTTTTCCCTCAGACAGCACAGGTGTCTGGAAGAGAGGATTAGTGTCTAACACTGGGTTTGGTGTGCATGCACCTCCCAGGTCTGAGGAACTCACGTGTCTCAGCTCACTTCTCCATATGATGCATTTTGGGATCTGGTTCATCAGCCTGATGCATTCATCACAAGAAATCCTTCTAGAGGATCCCAGCACAAGTGCACAACAGCATTTGTCCTGTAAACCTAAACACGGGATAAGGAACTGATAAAATATCCACAAAAGAGGAAAGAAAATTAACACATCAACCAGGCAATGTGGAACTCAAACTCTTCCTGGCTCAGAACTCTGAAGCTCTCCCAGTTCCATGCACAGCACCTCAGAACAGTAAGACACAATGGGGAGCAATCACATCCATGGCTGGTGAATTCTGCACCTGAGACACTCCTTGCCCTTTGTACTCTTTGGAAATAAAGCCTCCTGGAGAACAGAGAAGAGGCAGATTAAAAAAGAATTGAGGAAAAAATGCTGTTGAAAATGTGCTTTGTTTTGTAGATAGGTTCTTATAGAGTTCTCATCTCTGCAACTTCCAGAAGTGCATTAAGCTGCATAATTAGCATCTGTCACATGAAGCTTTTTCCTTCCCTCTTCCTCTCCCTAGAGGGAACCCGCATAAAGAAATTTTAATATAAATTTTAGTATCTACTCTGTGCAGTGCAATCACATTAGGAAAGCTACAGGCAAGTCAGTTTGTGCTCAGTCTCAGGTTTATCTTTGTGTAATAGAAACTTTACCGTTTGTTTTTTGGTTTTTTTTTTAATGTTGCTGATCCAATTTAAAAATTAACCAGTCTCTTGGAAAGACAACAGGGGTGGGGGAGAGAGTCCCCATTGCATCAGATTTAAACCAGGAATTGTCAGGAACTGGGCAGTTAAAGCCAGTCCTGGTACTAAATCCCTACAATCTCACATGGAAACATCCAGCCAAAAGGAGTAAGGGATGGGTGATTTCCCCTTCTAGTCAAAAGCATTTATTTTGAAAGGAATGTATTTTTAAAACATCTAAAGAAAGTAGGAGTTCATGTTGCTTTTTCATTCACATCAAGATATACTCCACTGGTGAAAATAAAAGTCCATAGATTACAGCATCTCCTGATGAATCTCTGCAGGGAAAAGAAGATGCTGCCTTTTAGAAATAAAGATTAAATAGAAATAAATGCAGCTTAACAACAGCAACATGACAAACAACTCTATTATTTACTCTGATTTCCATTCAGACTCTCTCCTAATTTTTTGAAGTATTTATTTTCTACTTAATTATTCCAAGAAAATTGAGATTATAGGATTGAACATACTGCCAACAACCTGAGGTATGGAGTGTAGACCGAGTGCTTAAACTTCAGCTACAGAGGTGGTAATTATTGTAATTGGTGCATGTGAAGTAAATATATCAAGCAGTGTAGAGTTCAAACTCGTGCCAGTCAGTCTCCAGTTGGCACCAACATTTCTGTCAGGAGGATACAGAGGTCTCAGCAGGACTTATTACTGGCAACTGTTCAACAGTTCTCCTCTCCAAATGGTTTCAAGGGGATTTGGGTGGGAAGAAAGATAATTTTTAACAAATTAAACTACCTAGAAATGGCGAGCTGCCCAGAGCCACCTAGTCTGCCTTAGTAACTACTACCAAGCCATTTTTAAAAAGAAGATTAAAAATATCATTGCTGGCAAAATTGCCTACCTGGTTTTAACAACTTAATCAGATCCCTGCAAAATTACCCAAACATGTGCTACACACCATCCTACAAGAGTGTGTAAAATATATGCAGAGTAAAAAGTAGAGCAGAATATTCACTCAGTGTGTTTCTCAGAAAACAGCCTCGAGTTACCAGAATCCAAATATCCCTGTAAGGACATGTCCTATAGTAAAAAAAAAAAAAAAAAAAAAAAGACTTAATTTTTAATTGAACTTATTTCCCATCGGTATTTATCTCACAACATTTGTAAGGTGTAAAGCAGAGTTCAGCTTTGCACTGTGAGCTCTCACAGGAGCCTCTGCCCTGAGCCAGATTGATGCCCAGCTGCTTTGTTTAGACCTTGCTAAAATGCCTTTTTCTAATGGTGAATGTGTCATTTCTAGCAGAGGTCTCCAAGAGAAGATTTGAGCTTAATGCACAGAAATAAAAAGAGGAATATGAGAATTCTTGCTCTCTTTAGTGTCAGCTTTGGTTAAGACGTATGAATGCACATGAATAGTCTTGTCAGGATCTCTGGGGCTACTGACATTCAAGATCTAACATATTATTACTTCTGACCAGAACATTAGCTGCTGTGCAGGAAGGAGAAGGCAAAGAAAAGAAAGGGAAAAAGATAGGACCACTCCCTAATCAGCCAGAAATTGTTACGGATTTCTCTGGCTGGAAATCTCTGAACAGAACTTTTCTGCTGTGAAAAGACAATGCTCATGTTCTCCAAGCTGACTGTACAGCTCTTTCAAATCTGCAGCAGGAAAAACAAAAACCAGCATATTTTAATGCCTGATCTTGCTCATTTTACTCATGGAAAGGATCCTAATTAACCTATAAATAATGACTGTACAACCAAGTATTACATCCCTGTAAAGGACATGTGCTAAGGAAGGTTTGAGCATTTCAAGCTGCTGACTCTATTTTTCACTATTCCTTTGAATCACTAGTTTCAGATACAAATAAGCTAATTAGAGAATTTCATTAAAATAAGGTAATTTTCATTCTAAACTCAGCATCTATCAAATCTGGATACCACTACAATGGAAAGATTTGTTCACCAGAAGCAAAAATCATCCAATATCCTCCTAGCTGAATGAAAACAAAACATATTTCAGATATTCCGTTCTTGTTGTTCATTATTCATTTTTAACTGAACTGAAAATATTCAGATATTGGTTCAATCAGCATATCTGTGCTCTGAAATTTGAGCTGAAGGGTACAACCAAAGGGAATACCCTGTCCTTTGTGACTGAAACCACCTTTAGAATCCATTCAGGAGCTCCAACACATCAGACAAAGGCCTGGATTTGTTTGGAGCAATAAATGATAGAGACCTTTACATATTTGAAGTGCAACAGATGGTCCTCCAAGGAGAACATAATGACTGGCAGACAGCACTTCGTTAGAGTGGCTTGGAATGTCTTCAGCAATTACACAGGCAGTGTTTGGGGGGAAGCCCTGTCATCTCTGTGATTCTTCCCATGGAAATAGCTCTGATTTCCTTGTTTAAGGGCTAAAAATTGGGATCTTCTAAAGTCCAGGCAGTGAATTGGAAAAGGAAGCACCTTTGACCCTCCCAAGGCTACTTAAGATGAGGCTCCACCTGAGAAGAGAGATGTGAGCAGGAAAAAATATTAAATCAGCATGAAGGGGAAAACTGAGGGCTCACAGCTGCTAATCCATAGCCAAGAATTCCATGGAAGTGTAATTCAGGAAAGAACCAAGGTCCAGCAGACTTTCCAGATTGGGAGGTCTGTAGGTACAATAGGCAGAATATCAAGATGAAAACACCCCAAAGACCCAAATTACTGCAAAAGAACCTCCTTCCTTTGGGAAACTGGTGATTTTTGAGGAGTCCTCTTCCACATGAAACACTGTGGCTGCAGTTCTTCAGGGCAGGGGAAAGGGAGTTTTTTGAGGATGTCCATTCTTCCCATTTCCACAGACAAGCTATTTTACACAGACAAGCCAAAAACTAATAACTACAATTTCAAAATGCTGATTTCTATACTGTAGATTCAACTTAGAACAATTTCACTTCCATCTCTCCCATCCCTGTCATCCCAGCATTAATCTGTTCCATCCCAAAACCTTCCCCACCAAATCCACCAGGAGAAAAAAAAAATGTTATGTGGCAACAGAACCACAACAAAAACCGTGTCCTTTCCCAATGTAACTTAAATGTTGATGGAATCATAACTGCATTACTCCCTCTCCAATTAGCAGCAGCATTCTTTATGTTTGCTTACGAAGCGTGAACCGCTCGCTTGTCACTACAAAGACCTTCTGTGGAGGACTTAAAAATACAGCCCCAGCAATTAAAATGACAACAACAGAGGTGGATTGGTCACATCATGACACAAAATATCCAGCTGTTTCTTTCCAGCAGAAGGACATGAAATATTATGAGCAAATTTTGACGGGCTACGTAATGCTGTTGGATATTCTGGTGAAAATATGGATTTCCAAGAAAGGAGGAGACTGATGTGAAACTATGTCTAAGCTAACAGATTGATTTTTTCCACATGATCAGGATTGTCATTCATGCTTTTTATCTGTACAAATTTCCCTTTTTTTTCTTTGCTGGAACTAGAGATACTCTATTTTGTGAGAAATTCTCTAAAAGTAAGAAAAATTTTGGGAGTGTCCTCAAAAAAAAAAAAAAGGCAAAAAGTGATCTGATAGGATTAAAACTAGAAAATCAGATTTCAAACTTACTTAATTTGGTTGTGTTAAAAACATTTTAAGAATTTATTAAGACCATAAGTCTCATTACAACAAACAGAACATCTTTTATAATCACATCTGTCTGCTGCTGGTTCCTGCCTATTCTGCTTCCCAATCAGATGGGAAATTATCTGTAAGACATGTAGGGAATTAAAAAGTAATTTTAAAATATATTTAAATAATAACAAAGGCTGAAAATGAAATGTTTCAGGTTAGTTTTTCCTAGTTAAGACTACAGGAGATAGATATAGAGATATAAATATAGATATATTTCTCCTGAAGTGATAAGGTAGCTTTGATTTTTAATACAGCAAGAGAAAATAACTGATACACACACAGAACCAGCCAGTCAAGGGGGAGGGAAAAAACCCAAACACTGTCTATAGAATCCACCTACAGATATGTCCTTGGAGAAAAACTGATGAGAAAATTATCAGGCAGATTTTCCTTGCTCTTCCCTTCCTGAAAGTTTTTGCCTCTCAGAACAGCACCGCCATGGCAAGTGAGATGTATCAGAATTCACCCATGCAGTGTATTTCGCACATCAAATTGATTATCCATGACTTCTTAGGCAAACACAGGAATGCAGAAAACATGACAGCTGGTATATATAAAATATATGGGCATTGCACTCCTTACTTTACATTTAGAAAGAGCAGCAGATAATGAGTTCAACCATTACCTTGAGAATAATTTTCATTTCCAAGTTCAGGAGTATCTCTGGATTCTCATCTGTTTTGTGAACCAGAACTTACAGGTAGCTCATAACATTGTCTTCTGAGCTGTGTTTGTCTCCAGAGTAATTGTCAGAAGTGGGCAAAGGCTTTGATGTCCTCATCTTCATGCCTTCAACCATGATGACTTTACAGATTCAAAGCAATCACTGCAAAATACAGAAGATAAGGAAAAAAATTAAGAAACAAAAGCCCTGTATTTTCCTTCCCTAAATTCCCAGAATTCATCTTCAGATTCATGCCTGTAGCAAAAAAAAAAAAAATCAGACTAAAATATTACCCTTCTGTAGATTTCATCTGATATAATTGCTTGGCAACAAACATCTTTTGCTCTACAAGTATCCTGCAGTGAATTTATTCACATCAGGAAAAACACATCAGAAAGGTGTCTAGTTTGAATAGTTTAGATACCAGGGACAAAAAATCAGAGTAACAGAACAGGCAAGGCACAACCTGGAACCATTCTGGGGACACACAGACCATCTTTTCATCAACAGCCACAAGAAATATTAGACAACCAAAAGTTCTGAGATCAGCAGGTTCTGACAATCCAGTAATTAATCCTGAGCTGTAAGAATGATAATGTGTGTTTGAGGAATATGTCATAAATGTAATTATTCTTTGCAGATGTTTGCTATTCATTACAACAGAAGCTGTTCCATTCCACACTGTGGCCAAGTGCTATCAGACACCATTTTTATTAAGACACCAAGCACAAGATGTTCAATCTCAGAAGGTGAATTCCTAGACATTGGGCTGATAAAGCCATTTGAGATTCTGTAAAACATATCTCATACAATAATTACATTTCATTTTGTGGTTTACAAAAATCTATTCATGAAACTACAGAAGCTTGTCAGGCATTCTTTATTTCCAAAGAATAACACTCATCCATGAAAACAGTCTGATTTAAATCACTGTGAGTGCTGGCAGATGAAAATGACTGGATAAAGCAAATAGTGTCTTATTGGAAATCAAAGCTACAAGTTTGAGTCACTCTTACTACTGAGATACTCACACCTGACCAGGCTTTAGGTACTGGAAATGCCATTTGCTTTCAAACACATTGGCCTTGCTGTTGGCAGAAGTCTTGCAGGATTTTGCAGTGATATCAAAACAAGTCCAAATCTGGAAGACTTGAAAACCTGGCCCCTGAATGACTGTAAAATGCAAGTAAAACATTAAGTTGTAATCACAATAGGAGTGATGGAGTTCCAGCTGGAAGTTCAATCAAACTTTGTATGAAGTGAGTGACCACTACTCGTATTTTATTTGGCATCACACTTCAGAACTTGTGGAGCAGAAAACCAGGGAGAAGGCAAAACTTGTGCTGGAAAAATTTCAAAGATTCAGGGAGGAAACTGGTGGGAAGTGCCCTTGCTGTCCCTGCAGATCCTGCACAGCCCCAGCAATGGCAGTAAACAAATAAAAGGCAAGAAAACACAACATATGGATCCTATGCCCACAAAGTGCTGGAGCACAAGAGAGAATAAACCCCCCTCCTGTCAGGTAGAGCAGAGCCTGTGTCAACAAGAATCACAAGCTCCCAGTGTTGCTCAACAGATGTACTTGAACTAGAGATAAGGCACTTCAAACTCCAGGGAACTTATGTGCCAAAGGTGTTGCCTCCTGTGCCTCTTTCCATGCAGGGAAGGGAGCACCAGGCAGGATTCAGACACCTCATTCTGCATTAAGTGAGGAAAAATGAGCAAAAGAATTCTTGTCAATACAAGTTATCCAGAGTAGAAGGGGGACAACCTTATAAAGCAAAAGCACAGAGTCCATACATTTATAAATTAGAATACAGCAAGCACACTTACCACTGGAGAAAATTGTGAGTGAATCTCCCTCCTGAGGAAGGCTTTAAGCCTCTTTTCCTGTTTCCAAACCAGTGAAGTCCCATAAATGAATATTCTCTTGCAGATAAAGTGGTTGTCTTCAGCTTTTGGCAGCTGCAGTAAGAACAAAACATATCCTGCAAGGAGGTTTTACTCCTGAGAGTCATCTCCTCAAAGAGCGAGGAGAAAGCACCAGCTAAAATCACTTGCACAATCATGTTTCATAACTTTCCTAGCCTGGTGGTATTGGTCCTTCCTGAGTACAAAAAATGCACAAACTTTTCTCCCTCTTCTACAAGAAGGGGGGAAAAAAAATCTGCTTATCTTTGGATACACAGAGAGTTTGGAGGAGCTCCAAACAATGGAGCACTGTGTGCCCCACTCATCACACAGACACTGAAGAAAGAGTGTGGCAAAGAATGCACAAAGTATGTAATTACTGTTTCACAAGATAATTCCATTATTAATACATCCCCAAAGATAGCATGCACAGTGCTGCAGTTTAATTAGATGGTAACTGGAGGGGGTTTGAATTTATGAGGTAATAAATATATTTTGGACTAATAAACTCCAAGGCTGAAGTGTTTATTAATCTAGAATATAAAGATTACATAGCTGATAGGAGACAACCTCAGGTTGTGCTGAGATGCCTGTTGTTTATACACTTCAAAATTAATATTGTCCCTCTTTTGGGAGCTAGATCAGAAAGCCAAGATTGCTGTGGATGATGCTGAAAAATACCAAACTGCCCAACAATTCTGTGTTCTCAAACGCAAAGGCTATTTAAGTCTCAGCAGATGGTGTGGTTTTAAGGTTTCACCTTTTAATCAATTTATCACCTCCTCAACGATTAAGTACTGCAAATAAACTCCCTTCTGACACTGTCAGTGCCTCATTGTGATGGTAAAAAACAAAGATTCCTTGTAGGATAACCAGAGCCTTTACAAGACTATCAATCAGATCTCTCCTCTGTTCCCCCCAAATACTCAATTCCATCTTCGTTTTCCTGCTTTTGGATTCATCTGCAAAACCTCATGAACAATTTTGGTGTCTCATTGAATTTTTTTTCTCTCCTCAACATGGCTGTAGAAACTTTTTGCCTAGTGCAGCACATTAAGGATTTGGAAACCAACTGTTGTGAGGATTTATATCCCAAACAGCTGTGCCAGGAAGTCAGAGCAATCAAATGCTCTCATCTATTAACTTGTCCTCAGGTAGTTCCAACTAGAGCTTTATAAATTACCACACAGCTCAGTCCATTTCAACCACATCTCTCTGTTATTTTGGAAGTTCCAATGCCTTGCTCAGACAAGATAGAAGATCAGGTTTGGTCCAGGAAAAAATGGGCATGATTGAATCAAAGCCAAAGGTAAATTTATGCCTGAGGGAATTGCAGAGAAAGAAAAAGGAAGAAACACGAGGAGGAACAAGCTGTGGGATGTTGCAGGTGAATCAAGACTGAGAGTGCAAAGGAACTGTTCCCATAGCTGGCTGAGTGATGGATGCTGGACAGAACCAGAGAAATCCTGGATGTGCCAAAGGAACTGTGGGGCAGGAAAAGAGGAGGACAGAGGCAAGGCACAGCACTGCTCTGGTGGGTGCCAGCTGGAAGAAAGTATCATTACCAAGGGCTGTAAAGATTACAAGATATTTAGGAAAATGTTTATAAAGATGCTTAGGTGATCCAAATAGAATTGGCTGTGTGTTCAGACAGATTCCAGGGTGGTTCCACAGGTTCAGGGCAAAGGCCTCAACACTAATTCTTGAAAAGACCCTACAGATAAATCATGGGAGATGACAAAGAACCATTTCCAAAGCTCCTGCTTTTTCATTCCCAGGCTTTTATCCTCTCACCAACTGAAGCAAGACACAGAACCAACTTTCCAATATTAAATCTCCAGGCAGTGTGTTATTCATACAGCTTATGGAGATGTCTTTACCCTCTGGAAAAACAAAGTTTAAGAAAAATGGCTCCATCTTTGGGGAACAGTTTAAGTCTCAGGGTAACTACATTAGGAAATCTAACTCTATTACTTTCTATCTTACATTTTATTACAAGATTGGTAATAGGAAATTACCAAATAAAATTGGTATTTTACTTGGTAATTTTTTTCCATGGGCCTCGTCTAATATGAAAGATGGTGATCATCAAATTTATTCAAGTTTTCCTGTCAACAACATCATTAACCAAATCCCTCAATTTCAAAGTAAATAAAAGCATCTGGGCTCCTCGCACAGCAAGACTGACTTGCATATTTAAGCCTCATATATGGATGAATCTGCACTGGACCAAATTTGCATATTAATGAAGGACTAATTGCTCTTTGCAGTCAATTTTATGCAGATGAATTTACTCCTCTCAGTACAATTTTCATAATGTTCGAGAAGAACCAAAAAATGCGAAACTTTGTAAAAGTACCACAAATGTTAGACCATCAAGGAAGAAATATTCTAATGGCTTCCAACAGCTTTACATTAAATTGTATATAATTCATCTTTTATACTGTTGCTTTATTTTAACAGCCTCCCACAAAGAACAGAACAATCCATGGAATAACTTCAGCCTATTCCCCCTCCTCGGTCTCAAATTTTAACAGCTTGTAATAACACATTATATGATCCAGTTTCCAGCTGGAAGGATGGAGCCTGAATTTTTAGGAGAAGTTAAATTTGCTAAACAGGAATTTATTTGCTCCCAGTCATCCTCATGCCACAGGACAGTTAGGACAGAGTTTGTCCCACACATTTTTAAGGTGGTTTCTCTCCAGTTTTGCACTGTTGAGGAAAAAAGACCCAAATCCTTGTTGAGTCTCCCCTGAGGTGAAGTGCAAAACACCAAAAAAAAGGACAGGAAAGTTCATGGGAAAGAAAAACATCAATAAATGCTGAGGAGAAAATGATAATATGAGGGGGAAAGGGGAAAAGATATGCAAGTAGAAGAGGAAGGGAAGTGGAAATGGAAGGAGAGAAAAATGAGGCTTCAATGTGTTTATTCAGGTCTGGCTAAAAAGAAAAGATGGATTTAGGAGAAAGTTCAAGGCAAAGTAAACAAATAAAAGAAAAAATGCAGCCACAAATGTAGCCACAAAAAAGAAAAAGAACAGGAAAGATAACAAAATAAGAAGTAAATGAGAATCAGAGAGCACATGATACATAAAGAAACAAATAAAAGAACATACAAACCCCACAGTTTTTCCTGATTCTGCCAGAACAGAAGGGCAGAGTCAGTGGGAATGCATCAGAAATCTAAATTTGCATGTAAAGCCTTCCTCCTGCCAAAGAAAAGAGCCTTATTTTAACAGTGAAGACTGATAACCATAATATTTATATGTATCATAAAATCACTTACAGAAGACCATTTTAATCAGAAAAGGGATTGCATAAAAGAAAGTTCCACCCTTAAAGGACTTGGAGGCCTTTAGTACAGGAACATGGGAATACAGCTCAGCTTCCACATCTGCCATATCTTTGATTGCATTTTTTGCCCTTCTCCACAGCTTTTGCTGTTTTAACATCTCCTTTTTCAGGCAGAGTATTCACACAGCTACATGAGGGGTTTATAGTGGTACCAAGAAATCTTTTGTGGTTTTACTCTATTTCTTCTTTAATTTCCTACTATGCCACTTCCTGGACCATGCTGAGTTTACAGATCTCCTGTGATCCCCACAATTTGGTTCCTGAGAAGCAACAGTTGATAAACAATATTTCATGATCAAAATAAAATAATCTCCAGAATGAACATCTTTTGACTGAGCTGTTGAGCTTTTCCCAAGGAAGAATCAGAAATTCTGCCAGGAGGTCACTTTACCATCTCTCCTTCTGGTCTTTCCTACCTTGATAACAGAAGACACAGCATTTGGAGAATTTTTCTGGGGTAAATTCACTCTTCCCTGAGCAGTGGTTTGATGGAAGCAAGATCTCATTACATGGAGAAAAATGGGGAAAAAAAGGCTTTAGGGCAGAGAGTTGGCAGAAAATATCAAACCAAGGGGAAGGACAAGGAAAATGACAAGAGGCTTTCACTAGCACTCAGAAAAGAACAGACCACAGAACAAAGACAGAGTTATAAAATAATACCAGGAATAATTGGAAAAGAATGACAAATACTCCACCAGGAAAATATTGGAATGCTAGTGCTGAAGAATTCTCACCAAGGAAACAGGACTCAGTTCAGCTGCTCAGCCTGGAGCTTTGGCTTTTAAAAGTTATTTGACAACAAATCACAGCTCTTTGTGAATACTTTGAATTCTGGATTATTAATTCAAACAGTTTCCCTATTTTGCTCCTAGAGAAGAAGGAAGGGAAATGTTTTTCCTTTATAATCTCTGTAACCTGCTCTGGGCACTCCCCCTCTTTCCCCAAAAATGTCTGGTTCAAGCGATTAACGCTGTGTGAATGTAAACAAAGATAATTATTCAAACAAGAACAAGATGTTCCACCCAAAATGATTTGCTTTCCAGTGGCTGAGATGCCTACTTCTAATCATCAACAAAGGTTAACCTGACCAGATTTAATTAACCACTTAATACAATAATGAAGATGCATAAATAACGAGGGAGGGAGCCCACAGAGGTAACAGTGAATGCAAACAAATCCCTCCAGCAAGTCTGAGCTGTTATCACCTGATTACACTGATCTAAGAATTCCTGAGTTTTTAGATCCACTAGGCACAGTTTTGCACTTTTCTGTGTGGAACTTGGTTAATAATGGGTTTTATTGTTATTAAACGAACAAGAAAAAAAGAAACCAAACCCCCAAAATTCAATTATAAATGAACAGTGATATTTCCTAGTACTGTGCTTTAAATTTATAGATGAAGTCAACTGGTTTGTACAGATTATTTGAGGAGTACAGGAAAATAAATTACTATTTCCTCATATATAAAAACATATATGGAGATATCAGACAGATATCTTCAAGACAGAGTTACTATTTTCAGTGAAAAAAAAGTCTTATTCTGGAATATTCCCTAGTAATGAAACAAAAGCTTTCTATTACAACAATAAAGGAATTTGCAAGTATTAAACGCCATAAATTGGGAATACTGCAAAATATTTTACATTTCAGAGGATGTCAGGAAATATTATTGGCCCTGGATGTTTGGATAATGTGTGCAGCAGTTGCTGGTTGAGGCAGGCTGTACTCAGTGCTACCAAATAATGAGTATTAAAGAGGAGGACTGGGCATCAGCCCTTCCATTTTCTCTCAGAGTTTAAAATAAACAACTGAGATCAAACCAACAGATCTGCTATTGATTCATTCTGTTCATAAAAAGTAACAACATCGTGCTAAATTCAATCTAGTCAATGAGAAGTTTATGAGCCTAAATATATCAAAAGGGCAATGAAAGCTAATATATAGAGATTAAATAACAATCTGTGAGGAAAAGACACCCAACTTGCAATTCCAGGGCAGTGGAATCATTTCCTGATGAAAAATAGGGTTTGAATTGTTTCAGAGGACACTGCAGCCATTTGCCCTTTTTAACAGCCTGGAAGTTCACAAGGCAAGATTAACTTATAATTTAACTGGAGTGGATCTCAAATAAAGTTTTTTGATTAAAATCTCCATTTCTCTGCCTCCTGGCAGTGCCAATATTGCTGGAACAGGACATCAGCTGCAACGCCAGCGACTCCGGAATGCGCCGCCATAAACTGTAAATCAGCTTTGTCCTACTTTAATATTGGTTTAACAATAAAAAAAAGAACTTTGATGTTTAATATTTAAATAGCACAATTATCCCTTTAGAACTGAGTCCAGAAGGACCCTTCATGGGCACACAGTGTGCAACAACAATGAAGGGAATGTGGTTTTGCTCCACGAGGAGGGTTTGATTTGTAGGACCCAGCTGAAAGGTGAATTTGGGTGTGCTGAGGAGATGCCCCAGGGACTCTGGAGCATGGGAAATGCTCTCCCAGCCTGCCCAGGACAAAACTGAACATCAAATCTCAAACACTGTCAGAACAGGGAGCTGTGAGCAACATCCATGACAGGGATTGTCCCCAGCTGGCCGTGCTGGTGCCTTGGTTTGGAAAGCCAGACACAGGGGTGGCTTTGTCCAGCATTGTTTTGGAAGTCAAGGTTAGGGCAAGTAAAGCCTCCCTTTCCATTTTCCTCTCCTTCCTATCTTTTGTCACTTCAGGGTGAGTGAACACAGAAAAATGTCAGTTTTAGGGGGGAACACTTTCCTCATGAGCTGAGCATTGTCCCTGAACAGCGAAGGAGGAATGTTGAGATGCCAATTCTCAGTTTTGGGGGAAGGTCAGAGAGGAAGCCCCGCACCTGCACTGCACCCAGGGGGCTCAGGGTGACTGGGAGTGAACTGCCCCTTCCTGCCAGGCTGGAAAACTGTGCCCAGCAAGGGGATGGCCAGTTTGTCTAGACAGGGCAGGAGCCTGGATTCCATGAATTACACGGCTGGAGCACACACACGCAGGCACTTGTGAGGAACAAAAGCACAGAGCTATTCACTACCTCACACAGATGGGTAAGTCCACTCTGGAGATCTCTGCAGACTTGTGAAATCAGGATGACGTGTCTGGAATTCTGCTGAAGTAACTCAGGCAAATGCAAGTTGGCAGCTCCTTTAAAGACTCCAATTTACCCATTTTACATAATAACTTTCAGCTGCATTAAACACAAACACACAAAAAAGCCAGGTAGCACCGACAGTGAAATCTAAATTTGGATTACTCACGGAGAAAACACACAAAGTCTGAGTGATTTTGCAATTAAATCAGAAGCAAACTGAACTGATTTTTACACTAAGCTGGATTGTCCATGAGACACGCCAGTCTGCACTCAGAGGAGGTTGTAGGAGCAGAGTTCTGCACTTCCTGAGGAATGGTAAATAATCCACACATCTCTAGACCTACTGGCTCCCCCCAAATCCAGAAAAATCCACTCTCCTGGGGCATTATAACCCCTTCTGAGAACAGCCCCGCCAAAAGCAAAGTGCACATTTCTGTATCAGAGATCCTCTTATTCCAGAGCTCCTGCTGAGGGTTTGCCCCAGCCCTGAGTGCATGGCTGTCCCACTCCTTGGATATTCATTTATTTGTTGCTGGGCTTTAGAAAACTTGAAATCATAACTCTCAAATTAGATTCATTTGGTATTTCAATTTCAATTTCCAGTCTAAATTTTAATTAACTGTTTTACTTCAGCATTGCATTTTATCATGATGAATTACACAAAATACAGAAGCTCTATAGAGCAACTGAATGTGAAAATATTTACTTAGAAACTTTCATTTCTTTTTCCCCAAACTGTTAAAAAAGAATGTGCAGACACAGAAACAGAAATATGAGGTGACAGAAGAGAATGGGCCAGATCCTTGTGAATCTATTTTACCAGGCACATAAAAACTAAACTGGCCTCAGCTTGATGTAACTGATATATATCAAAAATGAATGTTAGACATGAAATTGCAAAAAGGCTGGTGAGCCAAATTTATCTTACAGGTTTTTTTTCCCTATTATTCCCTTTCTATATTTTCAAAATATTCCTTAATGCTCTTTCCTTTCAGAAGAAAATGTAAGTCTCTCAAAATAATATTTACAAGCTCAGCTGCAACATCTTCCATGGCAATTCAGTCTGGCTGTTACTCTTTGTGAGGAATAGTTCTGCTTGAGAAGAAAACAACTCTGTTTTCCTGATATACTTCAGATTCAAATTATTGAAGTGCAGGATGGAGAAATGAATTAGATAAAGCATGGGAAATGTGTAATTCATACCTGGCTGCTGTGATGAGCTCGCTGGTAACTGATAAAGCTGTGAATGTTAAAAGAACTTTAATGAGAAATGATATTGACCTAAGTGCCAGTGTTATCAGCACCACTGCATTTAAAATAAATTAAATTTAAAAATATTTAACTTGCACTTCAGCAGTGTCCACTGACAAATATTTAGTTTTATATCCACCTCTCAATTCCATTAAAACACCCTTAGATGAGAATATCAAAAGCAATTTCCATCTTAGTTTCCTACAGTCCCATAACTTTTTATACTCTTACAATTAAAAACAATTCCAACTTCTTTCCTCTGTGTAATTAATCCAAAGACAGACGTAACACATATTTTTTGCTACCTCCTCTCTGAATTGACAACACCTTTCAGAAAGTTTCCAGCTGCAAATATCAGTGTCCAGAGCAGAGGGGGTGTTTGTTCCTGGTTATTGGTGGAAGAAACTCAAACTATAAAGCAGCTCTCACGATTAGGATCAACTATCAATAATCATCTATTTTTAAGTGCAGCATCCTATAAATCCTCCTAATTAGTAAACTAGTTGTCTTCTTTTTAGCAAACAATCCCCAGCCTCCCTCTTTATTTATTTCCCTGAATTCAATTATGTTTGCACCTGCTGGCCCCATCACCTAAATGACAGGTTCTGGATGGAAGGGAGAAGCTGGGCCATAAACAATAATTTCATTATAGTTCAATTTCAAGTATTTGCCTGCACCTATTTTCTCTGCTTTATGAAGAATGTTGATGCTGTTTCCTCCTCTGTGGCTCTGCTCTCCTGTCAGGAGATGCAGCAGCAGCAGCAAGAATTTCACACTGCTCCCAATCCATCCTTCACTGCTGACTCCACAGGAATCCAGGCTGAGATTTTCCTGCAGGGGAAGGAGCATTGGGATAAAAAGGGAAGGACTGATGTCCAAGTCTGGGCTGAAAAACTGATAAAAGTAAAAAAAATTTAGTTGGTTGGACTAAAAGGGACTCTTTGTAAAATAAAGATTAGGAAATATTTCTTTAGAATACAAAAATAACAACTACTTTTGCCATGAAGAGCTATGGAGAAGGAGGCATTCCTGATGGTATTTACCTACCACAGGACTTTAAAATCCATCTACTCCCTAAATCAAATCAGTTATTTTTCCAAAAATCTTCCTGAATGAAATTCAGTTTCTGGATGAAAAATCCTGAAAAATTGGGAACGGAATCTAAGCCACTCTCTACCTTGAGGAATTAAAGAAGACAGAGATGGATCTCAAAGTGTAGATGTTGAAACTCAACAAGGTCCAAACCATCACAGCTCTACACTCAAAGAAATCCACATTTCCTCCCACCACCTGAAACACAACGTACCTTCAAAATTTGTTCTGAAGCTGTTCCACCTTGAATGCTAAGTCAGTATTGGGCAGAATTACCAATTTACCACATTTATCTCGCAACGAATAGTGATTTGGGTGAGAGTGCAAAATTGGATTGTGATAAATTAAAAGAGTAACCAAAGGGGAGGCAAACAGGCAGTTTGAGAGAGGAACTGCACAGCATTTTTATGTAACGTGGGGAAACTGTACAGCATGGGAGTTTTGAATGTTAATTCTGCAGCTGTACCAAATCCAGTGTGTCAGACTGTGTCTGCAAGCAAGCCAGATTGAAGGAAGCACATTTTCACTGCAGTGTTGGAGGCTGAAAAATGGTTAACTTGGTTAAGTTCACCAGGAGGAAGTTTATATAGGAGTCTAAGATGAATTCCAACATTCCTTCAGCAGTGTTTCACTTCAGAAGTAGTCCTTAGTTCAATAGTTAAGTACTTTTCTAAGGATCCTTTCATTAATTCTTTCTATTAATGAAGAAAAGCATAGCATGAGCTAGAACTCTTCAATTAAGATAATGATTATCATAACCAGATGTTTTGTTTGACAGTTTGAAGGATATGGGTGAGCTGTGATTTACTTCAGAGATTTTAGTTCATCTGAAGACTTCAATTCAATAACCTCATCTCCAATGGTATCCATCCCAAAATGACCATTGTGAGGGCCAGGACTGGAGATGTTTGCTTTTGTTCAGTGACAGCAATGTAAACAAGCTGCTGAGGACGAGGTTGAGTGCGGCAGCAGGAGCAGGGTACACGGCAGTGAGATAACACCGGTGGCTTCACAAGCACCCCCTTATCTCCTTGGAGCAGACACAGAGCTGGGCCTGGCCCTCACCACGGCTGCACACAAAGGCTGCAGCAGGTGGAAAGCCATGGATCAACTTCTAACAAACCTCTGGAAACAACACACAGCCAGCTGTGATAGAAATATGAAATGCAGAGGGGAAGTTCTGTGGAAATGAACGTGTACGTTTGCGAATGCGGTTTTGTCAACTCTAAGGATCTAAAAATTCATCTCTGCGTTTCCTCCTCAACCATACGAGCCTGACCACTGTGCTTTGACTTAACTGAAAAAATTGGTTAAGTTAGAGATTGCTTTCCAAAATAAAAATAATTTTGAGAGTAAGGAGTACTTAAATTTCACTTAACCTTCCGAATGACTGCCTGTGTCCTAAGTTTTACAGCCTAATTTTACAGGCACAAGCAATTGCTTTTAAATTTGGTAAGACATTTACTCACTTGACCCTTTCAAGAAAAAAAAAAAAATCCTTTTCATACTTGTAAGGTGTTATAGGCGTAATCTGGATAATCTTATTACATGACAAACATGGTGTGACTCGTGGATAACACTTCCTAATAAACTAACACACCTCTATTAAAACACAATCTTTTGTTAGAAAAGAAGTAGAGAAGCCCCCCATATCCCTAAGAGAATTTAAAGTATCATCACCAAGCTAAAAACAGCAAGTAAATATTAACTCTGTGAAGTGCAAAACAAGTTTTATTGACCCATGAGGTAAATATTGACTGAAATGAAGCAAATATTTATGTGCTGACGTTAAGGGGACGAATCCCCTTCACCACAGCAAACAAGATTTTGCCTACTACATTTTTGGGTTTGTATTTATTCCAAAAGGTCTGAAAGGAGATATTTCCTTTTCCAGACATCTACTTTTTAAAAACAAAGCTGTCTTTCCTCAGTGACTAAATTGGATGTGAATCCAGAGGGCTGCAATATTGTACAACACAGGTTTGACAAATTGCTTTCAGACAGAAAACTCACTTAAATAAAACCTGACCACACAACAACATCCAAGACCCCTCTTTGATCCCTAAAAAGGTAAACGGAAAGTCAAATATCATTTTATGAGTTATGTTAGAAGATTCATTTGGGTTTGGAACATAAAATGTATTGCTGTATCTCCCACACATGGAGGGATTGCTAGGGCTGTCCTGTGCAGGGCCAGGAGCGGGACTTTGATGATCCAGCTCAGGATCTTCTATGATTTAACCAGGAAAATACAGAATAATTAAGGCTATAACTACTAGCAGGTACTACAAATGGAATTTAAATTAACAAACTCATCTACTCCTTCCTGGTAAATCCACCGATGTTTACACACACGAGAATTCACCGTTCAACTGAACGATTCACACGGGGATTCACACGTTCAGATGAGCAAATTAGAAGGGGAAAAAAACCTAATTCTGAGAAACTTCAAAGATCCTATTGAAAATTCTGGCACCTTTAAGGACACCCATTAGAGAATACCAACGTCAAGATCGTTACATCTTCTGACCTAAATACCTCGGTAATGGTCTAACAGCAGCAATTAACACACACCTCCCGAAATTCTTCAACAGTTTAATAATTTATGAGTCACTGGGTTTAACCGATCCTCCAGGGTCACTACAAGAAAAGCCCAGTTCAGGAAACAGCTTCTGCACTTGGTTCTGATGACCACGGGAATCGCTCCTTCCTGCAGATAAAGACAGAGGCTGAGCACCCTCCTGTGCAGGGAGCAAAAACTACAGCTGCCCTTTGTGGCTCCGCTGGCTGATTCTCATTCAAGGCTTTATCTTTGCCTAAAAAAAAACAAGACTCCGGGATCTAATTCAGCAGCTTTGGAACAATTACATGACAGCACTGCAGTGGAATTACTCTCAGTTTAGAATGACTTCACAGGAATGAACACAGAGGGCTCGTAAGATTTCTGGAAACCTCAGGGAACGGGGTGATGTCATTGCAATACAAAAATATCTGCTTCGAATTCCTTGCGAGTCTCCTTGACAAAGCTTAGAGGATCAGAGTTCAGCAGTGAAACTCAGCCACCACTTCAGGGATGTTTAGAGAATGAATAGAGCCCAGAACTGGGCTCTATTCTTCACTGTCTCAGCTACAGGAGCACGGGAGCTGTTTTCTTGTGCTCGAAATACAAACTGAAGTCAGCGTTTGCAGAGATGCAGGAGATAGTTTTTAAAAGATGGAGCACTCAAAGCTCAGGAAACATTCGAATTCTAAAGGTTATTTGAGCTTCTTGGCAGGACTTTCAAATCCTTCAAACAGTTTAAACTAAACCCTCTTAATTTTGCAGAAGTCTTCCATACTCAAGCAGCATTTTGGGTAAAATGAAGACAAACCAATAAAGCCTTTGAATATTCAGGACATTCTGCTATTCTACAGGCTCTTACCCAAAAGACCATTTTTTTATCATATCATTAACTAAAATTGCTTTCCCTGTATCTGAGATCAGCTCCTTTAAATTCCACCACAGATGATGCTGCACACCTCATTTGAAAGCACCAGCTCCTTCTGATGAAAAAAGGTGAAGATTGTAATCCCTTAACCCGCTGAGGTTTCTGCAGAGCTCCTTCAGGACACAAAATTTCTTCTTCTAATAGTTCTGCCTATAAAACAAGCTCTCAGCAACTTCTAGGACAGAGAACTGTTGCTGCAGAGTGCATCCCTGCCAGGGCATCCCAGGCAGAGTTCCACAAGGAGCAGAGTTTGTCCCAATGTTTTCATGCCCTGAACAACCCCAGGAAAAGCAGGTACACACTGGTGGAAAGTCCTGATCGCACCAATTAAGGAGGTACCACCTGTTCCTGGGAGGATGAGAAAGTTTGGGATAGTTCTGGGTGTATAAACACCTGAAAATGTGCCTGGGCACTCTATGGAATTGATTGGCATCCTGGGAGTAGCAGGCAAATACAGACTGGTAAATTTATCACCAGGTATTCCATGACCTAATGTGTCCAATGCCCATGGGAAAAGACTTCCAATTTTCTGTGAATAATCTCCCAAATCTCTCTTGTGTCAGGAGTTACTAAATCCAGAGGGTCATTAATGGCATTAGGAAAACATACCTGTTAAATAGCAACATCTCTGAAGAGTTACACACCATCTAATGAGCTGTGAATTGGAGATAAATCAGCAAGTGACCTGCATGAGCAAACACCATTGATTAATAAGCTGCTACGAATTAATTTCATATTTTCAGTGCATGTGGCAATGAGAAACAGTTTGAGAACAACGTGGATTTAAAGCTACATTTGTACTTTAATGCATTTTATAATTACGAAAAAGAAACAGCTGAACAAATCTCTTATATTTATACCCTTCCAAGCGATGTACAGAAGGCATGCATAATTTCCAATCATAAAACACTATTTAAAAATAAAAGATTTATAATTGCTTTCCCTGATTTGAGAAGCAAATTAAGATTTTTTTCACATTGTCCTTCATAATCCAAACACGATGTGAGTGACTGACTGAGCAAAGAGTGGGAGAATGAACAATATGGCACAGCAGAAGCCAAACACAACAGGTTTGTGTTATCCTTGGAAACATGGGGACATGGCCATGAAATTCTTTGAGTGCCTCCTGCCAGGCATCTGAAATCTGCATCGGTGCTGCTACTGAGCACTATTGGGCTAATTAGACAGAAAAATTACACAAATGAGAACGATTTTCTGGGTTCAGAGGACCTATAGGAACAGGACTGTGGGTATGTTTAATACTTAAAATCTATCTGTAATAACCAGCCTGGGTTTCTTCCAATCCATCAGCCACAGCCCGAGGAAACGCAGAGGATAAGTGACCTGAACTTTCCAGTCAGGAAATTCTAGGCAGAGTTTCCAAAAACATCATAAAAGTAGAGCAAATTGCCTCCTCAAAACCTACCTCCAAGAGACACAGAGATGCAGCCAGTGTTTTCAGCTACTTCCTTGAAAATAAGAGAGAAGGTTTGTAGTTAGATGGTGTCACTGAACACCAGGCCACTTAACTCTTCCAAACATTTAGTTTTTCACTTCATAAGATTTGCATTTAAGGGTCCATCCTTTCCATCTCCAGGGCTTACTGAACCCCACAGCATTGCTGTATTTAAACTTCGGAATTAACATTTCTGTTCTAACTCAAAACAACACAGCACCGATTTTCAAAGCTGCTCAGATATTAGTCCCACTTTCCGTGTGAGCTGCATACCTAAACACTTTTTCTAGAAAAATATCTGAGCCAGAGAAAACAGATGCCATTTCTGGACGCAAACTAATTTATTCAAGAGCATATTTCAAAAGAAAACCTGTATCTATTCCATTCCAAGCCTCTCCCAAGAGCTACAGCAGCATTAACTAGGGCAGCGCTTTCCTCAGGTTTCCTGGGAGGCAAAGCCAATTTCCAGACAGCAGGACTCCCTTAATCGCCACCGACAAGCAATGATACCGCAGCACACGTACATTTTTATATCATTTCCTTCCTTATTATTGCCTTCCCAGATTAATTTTAATTGAGGCTTTCAATAAAAACCAACAGCAACCTCCCCGCTCGTTTTGGCGGGGTTGAGGCTGAGGGGAGGCGCCCCCCCCACCCCCTCACGGGCCATGGCGGGGCGAAGGCCGCGACGTTGCCAAAGCAACGCCCAGCTCAGAACCTTCCTCCTCCTCACTCCTTCCTTCTCCTCACTCATCATCTTCTTCCTCCTCCTCCTCCCCTCACGGCTCCTCCTCTTCCTCCCCCCGCCGCGCCCTCTCCCAGCCCCAGGCCCCGGCGATGGCGGCGGGCGGCGGGCGGGAGGCGCCGGGCGCCCCATGAGGTACCGGGCGGGGGCGGGAAAGGGGCGCCCCCCGCGTCCCCTCACGGCGCCGGGCAGCGAGGGGGACACGGGGACGCGGCTCCGGGGTCACCTTCCCTTCTCCTGGCGGGGTGCAAACACACCCGGGGGGTTCCCGGACAGACCTTCCTGAGGAGATCCCGGCGCTTCAAACCCTCCCGGGGTTCCCGGGAGAGACGGGGAATGCTCGGAAGGGCCTTTCTCAAGAGCCTTATTTGAGGGGGGAGAGCGAAATCTGGGTGCGTGTGGGAGTCTCCTCTGAAACCCCATTTAATAACTCGGTGATTCGAAAGTTTGCTCGGCGATTCTCCAGCTCCGGGTTTTTAAACACCGAGCTGTCAGTCCTTGCAGAACCCCAAAACACAGCAACTGCGGTGCAAATGAGGTGCTTTTTTCCTTCCTTTCCGTAAAAACATGGCTCACTAACGCTGTTCACACAAGTCAAATCCATCCCCACTTCATCGGTTTTATTCGTGTGCAAAAACAAAAACAAAAAAAAAAAAACAAAAAAAACCAAAAAAAAACCAAAACGAGAATAACAAAACGAGAATGTTGGTGGCTTTGAAGTATGATGTCATCTTTGGCCAACAAAAAAAAAATAGTAGTAGTAGTAGGAGCAGCACTTGTAAATATTAGTAAGTTCTCGTATTCATGAGTTCTACTCTTTAATGTTACCTTCTTTTTAAAGGCCAAATAATTTGAGGTTTGTGTAAAAGCATCCAGAACTTCTTGTTGGAAAACCAATTTTGCTTTGTTTTTGTATCCTCAGTGAACCTAGCTGTGAAAAAAAAACAAATTCAAAGAGGAATCTGTGTTTGAACAGTAGGATTATATTAAACTTCTCAGTGTTTCCATGTTACTCCATAGTGACAAGTATTGTGTCAAATTCAGCTTCCAGGCATTCTCCAAAATCATTACTCTGATGTCACACCAGTCCAAAGAAGTTGATTTAACCCTATTTCATCCGAGTAAAGACTCAGAGAGAAGTGAAAAAGTGCCCAGAAGACAAGCAAATAATGCTTAAGGAAAGATAAATCAGACCTCATTTGGCTGCATTTCATTTTTCACTCTTTTAAATGCTTCTTAGAAAATGGCCTAACCTGGTTCTGCTCCCTTCCCCAGACAGGATAATCTCATTAATCTCCTAATGGCCCTCAGTTTTGAGCATGCACTGGCTTTTTCCTGGACGTGTCTGAACCAGTGCTCCCCAATTAAAGCATGCATGGAAATGTTCTCCCTGCTTCCTTCCCATCAGTGTTTGCTCCTTTTCTGGCCCGCTGCTGTTGCTATTTTGGTGAAATTATGCAGCACTCCCAAGATCTCTCCTGTACAAGCCAGTGCTGCTCTCCTGTCCAGCAGCTTTTGCTGTTCTGATTTGCACTTTTAGCTGATCCTAAGGAAATCTGCAGATGGAGGGAAGGAAATCATTTTAATATGGGGACATGACAGGTGGTGCTGTGGAGAACTCAGGATCTCAGACAATCACTCAGTACAATTCATTTTGCTGAACTATTTCTCTCTTTCCTCAACTGTTCCCGTTTCTATCCCGCTCTAGGAGACACAAGTTGGAAACAACTCCAGGAGCATTCTGCACCATGCAAGCCGACTGTGGCCGCCTGCAGAGCAGCCAGGGCAGCAGCGATGGCTCCTGCCCGGCACAGAGCTCCTGCCAGCCCGGCAGCGGCGATGTGCGCATCCACCTCAGCTCCCCGGGAGAATCCAGGGACACCCGAGCATCCAGGACAGGCTCCCAGAGCCGCTCCCACGGGCATGGGGAGACAGCAGGGCTGGAGGATGCTGCTCAGGAGCAGGAGGAGCAGGGAGGGAACTCCCTGTCCGAGCTGCGGTACCTCCTGCAGTGGCTGCACAAGAGCCTGCCCTACCTCCTGATCCTGTGTGTCAAACTCCTCATGCAGCACATAACTGGTACGGTGCAACAAAATGAGCTGGAGGGAACGGACCCTCCTCCCCTCCCCCTGCCAAGAAATAGTCTAATAACCATGCCTGAAATGTAATTCAATTTATTTTTAGCTTTATTTTTATTTGCTTTATTCATCAGAAAAGGAGATTTACTAAACTACATTTCAGTGGCTTCTGTTTCCTTTGCTGGCATATGTACAATGTGCTTAATTATCCTGGCTTGAGAGTCTGAGCTATTAATTCTAATTACAAAGACATATTAGAAGTGGCTGCTTTTTAACCCAGTTCAGTGATTATTTTTTTTTTCCTTTTCATGTTTATAACTGATCCTATTTTCCTAATAGGCATTTCTCTTGGAATTGGGCTGCTAACAACTTATGTGTATGCAAACAAAAGCATAGTAAATCAGGTTTTTCTCAGAGTAAGTATCACCCTATGCAACAAAACTCTTTAAGTCTTGCTTAACTTAAACAAGTTAATCCATTTTTGAAAGAAATGTGAATGGAGATGGTGTTTTATTTACTTAATAATAATAGGTATCAAGATGGAAGTAAAGTCTTAATGCTCCTGTACGGGGAAAATTCTTAGACAACAAGGTCTGCAAAATTCAAGGGGATGGGTTTTTCCCTCTCTGACTTTAACTATTGAAATCACTTTTTTGTAAGTTATGGACTAACTTCTTAACTATATTTGTGGGATGAAATAGCAGTTGACAGTTTCAGTTTTCAGCTCTGTGTTCACTCCCAAAGTGTTTCTTCACAGTGGGCTGGGTTTTGGTTGTCTTGAAATTGGTAGTTTGAAAATATTAAAATTACTGCTTTACCTTTCCATTGAGTTCTCCTGTTTTATGGCGTCTAAACCCCCTGAGATAAAGTCCTGTGGTAGTAACTGCTGGGGTGCAGCAGACTTGGTGTTTGGGAAATCTTTCAGCACTGATTCTGAAGCAAGGACTGCACTGTCTTTACAATTTCCCTTGCAGGAACGGTGCTCCAAGTTGCAATGCACTTGGTTACTGCTCTACCTAAGTGGATCATCTCTCCTCTTGTATTACACCTTCCACTCTCAGTCCCTGTATCACAGGTAAGTAGAGAAACAGCTCTACCCCACCATAAAGTGCTCAGGGACACTTTATCTGCTCTTTTTCTTTAATTGTGGCATTGGTTTCTCTTTCACTTTAATCTCCATTCTGCCCCTTCTGCCAAATTTAACAGGTGCTGTCCTTAAAAACAGTATGTTGGAATTTCCTAGACTCCAGACTCGATTTCATGGCACTGCTGTACCACAGAGAACATTCCTGGCTTTGATTCCCAGCTCTGACCCTTGGGAATACCAAACGTGGCAGCCTGGGGCTCTGGGGAGTTTATGATTCCATTTGATTTTTCCCCTTTGACCATTCTGTAGCTGCAGCCTTGGCTGAAAATCAGAGGCTAAATGCCAAACAGCTCTGGGGGTTGGGGGCTATGATGAAGATACAGCAAAGAAGATTCCAAGATGGAAAAGTTGTCAGAGATCCTCAGTGATCCATTTACAATTTTCTTAGCAAATGTTCTCTCTTGGTGTAAACCAGGTTTCCTTTTTTAATTAAACCTGCTGTGATCATCTCAGGTTACAGTTTCCTCTAAATAGGGTGCTCCAGTAACTTCTGATACTTCTTTTTGTAGTTTAATCTTCTTAAGCCCCACTGTGGATTTTACGAACTTTTGGGAGGTGCTTTGGATTGTTGGAGTCACAGACTTTATTCTGAAATTCCTCTTCATGGGCTTGAAGTGCTTTATTCTCCTGGTGCCTTCTTTTATCATGTCCTTTAAATCCAAGGTAAGGAAACAAGCTGCAGTTTTGATCCTTGTGAAGATTCTCTTATGGTAGAAGTAACTAATTATTAAATTCTACCCAGAGAAAAATCTGTAATTAAATGTCTGTATATAATCCACCATGGGCAAGAAAACCCTGTGGATTTCATGTTCTTCTCTGCTTGGTGCTAAAAAAGGTTTTCAGTCTGATCAGAAACAATTGCTTGTATTATATCATAGGATAAATGGGTTTATTTCTGTCTCCAAGTTGGGGGTTGAAGCAAACCTTTTATTTTCTGCTCTGTAGGAATGTGTACACGGGCAGTTGGCCTGGAGCAGCTGGAGCACAGCAAATTTTGCACATGCTCAACAAGAAATGTCAAGATTTTTAAGATCTGCACATGCAAACAGCTGTTTTTTTCTGTCTCTTCAAAAATAAGCCTGAATTTTCTTTTTTGTTAATAAACTTAAGGAATATTTGTGTCAGATCAAGGAATTTGGTTCATAGCTTAATTTCTCAAATCAGTGAGGTTTAATCATTTGCTCAGAAGCTTACATTCACTAGTGGTGTATTTATTTTTATCTGCTTCCCAAGGTGAGGCAGCCAAAACCAATTACATTTTATCTTAAAATTGCAATTACTAGCGCTGGTTCAGAAGAAATAAATTAGCAAGTACAGTTTGATGTGGTAGCATTTGAACAGGATGTTTGGGACCTTTTTATCTCTGATAATGTACCAGAACAAGTTCTTCTGAGGTACAACTGGCTTCTCTAAATACTGATTTATAATCAAGATCTCTATTTCTTTTCCTACAGCTAGTGATGTAACATGCAAAAAAGTTATTGAAAATTCCATTGTATCAACCATGGCTAAATTAAAGAAGGAATCTGGCCAATAGTGGCAAATTGTGGCATCATCCAGTGTGCATTCTAGAAAGAGTTACAAATACAATTTTAAGAAAAACTTGCCTTATTTCCTTAAAAGCCAAGCTCCATATTTATGATTATACATGTACACACAGAGTGTTCTGTGCAGGACACTTTTGGTTTGTTATTCACTAATTTTTTGGGTGTTACTGGATTCTGGTCACCTGTTGAGTCCAGTTCCCCTTTTGCTTCTCTCCTGGCCTCCCAGTTTTTATCACCTCATCCTTAAAGAAATTTATTATCAGAGGATAATAAACAAGATTTTCAGACAGACGCAAAACTGTTTACAGAGAAAGTTTGTAATTATTAACAATTAATAACTATAATTATTATTAATTGTTTGTAACTAAAAGAATGTGCCTTATTGTCACTTTTGTGCAGGACACAATTCATGACAAGCTGATCTCTGTGACCAAATTTGTGCTACTCTCCCCTTTTTCGTGTAACTTTACTTTTTTTAATGCTTATGAAATTAAATCTGACAGCCTTGTTAAGTAGGTAGGCATCTGCCAAGCCATCCCAGTTCAACCTATAATTTGATTTTCCAACAATCAATTCTGCTTCTGTTACTTGGACAGTTGTGGCGAGACTCATCCTCCCATCTTCAAGTGTTTCATTACAAGAAGCTCCCCCAAAGAATAACAATGCATCTTTTCTGTGTATTTTGCAAACCCTTGGAGTTTTAAATCTTGAGCTATTCCTTTGCATGTCTTGCTTAGGGCTACTGGTACATGCTGTTAGAAGAGCTCTGCCAGTATTACCGTATGTTTGTCCCCATACCAGTTTGGTTCCGTTACCTCATGGCCCATGGGGAGCTGGACACTGCCCTGGGATGGACCCTTGGCATTCTGCTGGGCCTCCTCTACCTCATCCTCAAGGTATGCAAGCTTTATGCTCTCCTCAAGTTTTATATCAAATTCTCAAGTGATTGCTCTGCAGGAATAATAATTGGAGGGTTATAGAAACAACACAGTTCTGAAAGTGCCCTTCTGAACTCGCAGCCAAGTTGCTTCAGTTTTACTGAAACTGGCTCAGGACTCAAAATCCTCTTTATTTAGCGATGGATTGGGATTGCAAAGCAAAGGACACAGCTGCCATAGGTCCCATCACATCAGACAAAACTTGCAAAAATGAAGATAAAATTAACAGCTAAAAGAGTCACCATTTTCTAGGAAATGAAATTCTCTCTGCTGGAGTATCCTGTGTGATGCTAAAGAGGTTAAAAATCTTCCTGCTGGCTGGCTGCTTCTCCAAAGAGCTCATCTGCCCCAAATGTAACCAGTCTGGCTTTAAACATGACCAACACTTCATCGTGCTCTGCTACCTTAATTCCAGGACTAAAGACCATTCCCAGTATGATAATAATGCTGATATATTTGCACTCCAGTGCTTCATTTCAGAACCTCAACACTCTTAAAAACCAGATCCCCACTAGGAAAAAATTCAGCCTAAATTCTTCATCTGGTTACATTTCAAACATTTAAAATAGGGTCAGTCTGAACTATTGCTATTACGTGACTTCCAGTGTTGGAATCAAAAGCTTGGGAGCTTTTTACTTCACAGTGAGAAAATACCAAGCATAACTCAAGTTTTCCTTCCCATTGCAGCTTTTGAGCTTTTTTGGACAATGGAGAAACTTCAGGCAGGTCTTACGGATATTTTTTACACGCCCAGTGAGTACTGAATTCTCTTCTGACAAAACCACAACCCCAATTTACACGAAAATCCTTCTAGAAACTCCTCATTCCTATTCCTTTGTATTGTTTTAGCAATAAACAAATGCATGTTTAAATTAACCCCTGGATACTCATTCTCCCATTTCACTGAGTTCCTTGACTGAATGATAGTGTTGTCACCTGAACAAAAAAATCACCCACAAAAAATATCTTCACATCCCTTTAGATAAAAGGATCTGAAATAATCCTTTTTGCCCTGTTTCTACTTTAAAAGTTTCTTTAGATTAGGGATTTAAGTTTCCCTGACATAGCAGCCCTTATTCCAAATTCCTTTCTGTCCTGGTATTTTGGGTTTGGCTTTTTCATCCCCCTTAAAATTAAAATTTGCTGCAAATCCTTTGTTTTACAGCACTATGGGGTGCCAGCCAGCAAGAGACAGTGCTCTGAATCTGATGATATTTGTTCCATTTGCCAAGCTGAATTTCAGAAGCCTATTCTGCTGATCTGTCAGGTAATACACATAATCCCATTTTTTTAAAAATTAAAGAATACTTTAAACAACTGTTACACACACAACAAAAAAAAATAGATAAGTTTATGTTTAATGATTCTTTTTAGAAATCGGACTGTACAAATAATATAAATGGAAGAGCTTAGAAGCTCTAAGTTGTCATTCTTTTCATTCCAGCACATATTTTGTGAAGAATGCATCTCTCTATGGTTTAATAGAGAAAAAACCTGTCCACTCTGCAGAACTGTTATTTCAGACCATGTTAACAAGTGGAAGGATGGAGCCACATCTATGCATCTCCAGATTTTCTAAAGCTTGTCAAACAACTTGGGTTCCAGTTTGTTTGTTCACACTAAGGTTTTTCAGTTTACTGCAGATTAAACTGTAGGTGGCACAAGGAAGGAGTTTCCAAATTCCAGATCCCATGTATTCAAAACAGTGCAGAAAATGGCAACTTGACCTTTTTTAAGTAGAGAAAACTGTAGTTTTCAGAATGAATGCAGAAAAGCCAGCATTGCTTCTCTTGTGATTCTCATAGGAAACAGTCAAATCCTTGAAATCTGCTGCATTACTTCTTAATTCAACATTTTAAAAGAAAAAGTTGAATAGGGTTCCAGACTGTACTAAACTGTATTTATCCTTCTAACACGACTCAAGCCAAAAGGTGAACCTACTGATTTTATTAAAATGATGAGCAAACTTTATACTCTGGACTGCAGTGAGAATTAGAGCTGCTTGTCACTCCTGGCATTAAAGGTCTTTAATGCTTGCCCAATAAATGAGAGAAATGAGCTCATTAATGCTCCTGGAACAGCAACTATTTCTCACTGCACCTGTAGATAAGCACAAGAATAAGATATTTTCCCTTTAGGTTCTTGTAGGCTTCTAATGGATCCTTGGCTTAATCTTTTGGCTTTAAACCAACCACTGATGTTAGTTTTCTACTTAGCATTTTATAAAGCTGGTATTTTTAAAAGAAATCTTTAATACTATATTTTTGTCATAACAGGAACCAGATTTTCTTACAGGGGAGAATCTATTTTATATTCTATTTGCAATCTGTAGTTTGCATAAAAATCAGAGAGAATAAATGCATTTGAATCTATTTGTTTGGTGCATGTTGAATAAAGAAAGATTTATTACTGTTTTGGTATTAACTCATATGACTGCTCACTGCCAGGTGTATTTTTCTTGTTGAAGAAAACAAAAACCCTTTAAATGTTACAATTTATTCATACTATTTTTTATGTTATTTCTAGCACTAACTTCTGTGTAACCCCACTTTCTTCCCTGATTCCCTTTTTTTCACTTTGCTATTCAGGTAAGACTGAAAACATCACTCAAATGTTTCTGTTACAGGAAAGTTCATTTAGTTAATAACTTGAGCTTGTCATGCCTGAGGACATTTAGAAAACTTGTAAATTCAGGAAAAACAATGAAAAAGTGAAACACTTACTTGAATACCCTAAAGGTACAGCTCCAAGGGCAGAATCCAGAATTGAGAATAAAAATCTAATGAGATGGAAGATTCAAGCTAAGAAATATCATTACATCTGGCCTGTAAAGCTCACCAAGATTATTTTATAAAACACAACAAAGCATTAGTGCTTTAAATCAACCCTGATCCTTTGGTCTTTGTCTACATCACTGTAATAACAACTGGAGTAAGTGTGGACATTGGTCAAAAACAGGGATCAGGGAACAATTTATCTTCTTTCTCTCTTTCTGTTGATTTTTCTATCTAAACCCAGAAATATTAATGAACATGTTTTATTTAAAAAACAAGAATAAAAAAGAGATTTTGGTCAACTGGTTTAGATTTACACTTCATAAACCAAACAAAGTCACTGTCATCTTAGTTAGAGCCAGGGAGAAGTGAGTACCTGCCAGGCAGGAATGCCATCCTCCCTGATCCAGACACCTCAGCTCTGCAGGGACACAAAGGGACAAATGACATTTTTAAGAGCCCAAGAAGCAGAAAGTACCAGAAGGAACCTGTCTGGTGTCTTTAAGTTCTGAGGGGATTCCTCCTCCATTTCCCAGCAGAGCTCTGAGGAAAGACAATGATTTACATTTCCTCTTAGACTTAGGGCCTGCCTGCTTCCTAAAATAAAAACAAATAGGTCACTTGGATTAACATACGTTTAAATTTGCATTTAGTTGCTATTCACATCCACCTTATTTAGCTCTGGAGGATATTTAGTTGCAGTAAACTGAGAGATGAAAGGCAGGACTGGGATTACCTTTGTTTCTGCTAGGGCAGCTCCAGGGTGTTCCTGCAGACAGCTACAGATGGATTCAGTCTGGAAGAGAACAACTGGAGAAGTTCATTTATGGGACCTGCACAAAAAATATTCAAGTAATTTGCCTTCTTCTTAATGATTTCTCTTTTGGATAAAGGATTTCCCTCTGAACTGGGAAAATGAAACAGCAACAAGCCTGCTGTAGAGACAGAATTTAAATAAACCAACCAAACCCCAAACATCTGCCCTGAAACCAGAACGGCCTCCTCAATGGTTGAGGCACTTTTTGATCAACACTGAGAGCAGCTTGGGAGTTAATACTGAAAAGAGAACAGACCCAAAATAAACTTCAACTGTACACTTAAGAGTGGACTGAAATATGAAATGTTCTCCAGCAGTTCAGCTTTTAAACAACACAGCCAAAAAAAAAAAGGGATAGTCAAAAGAACAATTGACTCGTTGATTTTTATCTTTTATTATGAGCTAATACCAGGATGACATTCAAATGTCAGATGGCACAATTAAGACAGTCTTGGTAGGAATTATTCCAGCATTCCCAAAATTACAATTTAGTACACGAATGGCGTCAAATGTATGCATCACTCCCACAGAGAAAAATGATGGAATTCTGAATATCTTCTACCAGAATAGTTTCTGCATCAAATGGGAAAAAGAAAAACTGCTGGTAACACAGCTGACCTAGAAACCTTTTCTGGTAATGACCTGCAGAACAAAGTATTTCCCTATTTAACATCTAGTAAAAAAAAATATGACTTTTGTTCAAGTTTAAGATTTAATACTTTTATATGGTTAGCCACAACAGGTATTAACCTCAGTTTTACTATATTTTTGTAATGCTACAAAAATCCTATAAAATCAAATTATAGTGAATTTTTCAGTGATTATAATTAAAAAAGCGCAGCTTGTACAAAATAAAAAAAATAAGATTCTATACTCTAATGAAAAATTTAAGACATTTTTAAATGAACAAAAGAAAGCACTTGTTAAGCTCTCCAATATTCAATGCATTCTGCACTTATCTGAAATAGCCAGACAGGAGCTAGAACTCCACTCCCCTTTAGTTCACAACTAGTAATTTTGACACTATTATATATATATATAGAGGATCTATGTCTGATATTTTTACAAATAAATACAGGATAAACCATATTGCATAGTGTGTGCTTGCTGTCTGAGTCACACTCCCAAAGTTTCACAGTTATGGTAGGGAATTCATTTACAATCTGTGGGCTGAAACATTGACAGTACATGGAATTTCCTAGGAAAACCCATGGCTTGGGTTTGGAATTGATCAGTGAACTCAGACAAACAACTCTTGCCATTCTTGCCAGCCATTGAACCAGTTCCACTGGACAATTCTATCCAGCCAAGCAAAAAGTAACTGCTAGCTGTAACCAGGACCAAGAGAGATCTGCCTCTAAAACTTTATATTTTTGATGGTTTTAACCAAGTTCCTTTACCCTCAGTGAATGTCAGGAAAGTCCAGGTGCTGTGTGTTCGCAGGCAGGCCCAGTGCAAACACTCCTGAGCACCTGGATTTTGGTTCCACCAAATCACCCGTGGCCACGTCACCAACCGAACAATGGCAATCTTCCAGTATGTCACTGTAAGGGAACTTGATTTTCTTGCTAAAACTTAAAAAAAAAATTATATTTTCAACAAAAGGCTTATCAGGAAGTTAAAAAAACCCACAATCTAATTTTTGCTCAATCATAACCATTTTTTGTGTTGGTTCTTTGTTAGCATCAAGGTATCTGAATCCTTCTGCCTTGCCCATTTTAGCAAAGAGCACTGTGATCGGATTCAATGCTTACAGAGAGTTTTATGGCTTGGATCCTATGGCTCAAAAAGATTCAGTATCCACAGAGTAAGCAGAATCTAGAATAAAAAAATCCCTACTGTTGTGAAACACCAGAAGTAGACTTTGCACAGTTTGACTAAAAGATAATGCAACGTGTGGCAGGCAAAAAGTGACAGGACTTGTATGCAGCTGCATGATCATCTCCACACACACGCACACACCATCCACACTCTAACTCTAGGGTAAAGCTCTGCAGATATTAACCCTTTCACCAGCTATGTTCATGGAAATGCTTTCTCTTTAAGGCAGGAAGTATTTAAAGTAAGGTAAAGTTTTTACCTTTATTTTATTCTTTGTACCTGTAAGTCAGTTGTACAGATCGTGACAATTTTAAAAACATAAATAGTGTCCTAAAGAACATGTTTTGCTAAATTAAAGTTTTGCTAAAGTTCTGACCCACTGTGGAAGACATTCACTGAAAGGCCATTGAACACTTTTCTCATACAATCAGCAAATTTATTGCCCCAGCATAGAAAAAAAATGTTGATAAATTTAGAAATGTGTAATGGCAGGGAACTACCATAAGCAAAATTTCATTATTATTAATAATAATAATAATTTAAAAAAACCTCAAATTCTTACCCACTGGCTACAAAAATATTTATTACCTTATACTCTGGAGGATTTGTCTGTGTTTCCTGTGGTACTTCCTAGAGATTTCTACTGACCTTGAGTTCTGCTCACTGTTGATCTCTGTGGGTAAGAATCTGAGCTGCCCAGCTGTGCCCAGCTGAGCACCAGCGTGTACAAAAGTGATGTTTCCCAGTGAAATGTCTGCTGAGGACAGGCATGAAATAAGCAGGACATGTGTGAGCCCATGGCTTCCAGTTAAGCCTAGAACATAGCAGCAGTGCTGTTTGATTAAATCCATGTGTCTTTGCAGGAACAAACAGGGATTGCAGCTGGGGAAGCAGGGAAACAGTTCTCTCCCACCCCACACTGCCAGGCTGGTCAGTGAGAGATTCATTTATTGATTGGTTGGTTCATGAGGAGGAGAATCAGAACTAGAGCCTTGAACTTTCTTCACAGCAACCAATTAAGTTTGCCTTTTTTTTCATTTTGGGATACTTTCCATAATGAGCTGAATCAAAAAATCTATTTGAAAAATATATATTTATATATATATATATATATTAAAAAAACCTCATTATGTTTTGAATGTGAAACACCAATTAAGTTTAGCTTTCCTCTTTGATTCCACCCCATTGTAGGAAACCGCTTAACGAAGCTTGCATGCTAATTACCCCTCAGCTGCAAGCCTGCAGGCATTCCAAACTCTGCCTAGTGAAAGGGCCAACCCTCCTGACACATTCAGACTACACCAGTGATTCTGAAGCAACATCCTGCCCCTTAATACTGTCAGTCTCGAGCTCTCAAGCTGAAAGATCCTTGATAAGGTGAGAAGATGTCACTGGAATCAGTAAGATGATGTGCCTAGAGTTCTGCAATACCATTTGCTAAAGTTTTTTTTTGTTTTTTGTTTTGTGGTTTTTTTATGCACCATTGATTGACAGGAAAAAAAAAAATCCGTTTTTCTTTGCTTTCCAAGTCTCTCTGTGCAATGACCGATTCTTTGATATTGTCACTTTTTAAAAGTAAACCAAACAAGCCCTCAAATTTCAGCTTCCAGGGGGCTCGTGTCTGTTCTTGGTTTTCCACCTTCCAAGGCTTACAGAAATGGCGTTGTCATAGATTCATGCGCAAGTGCTCCGGCCGTTTGGAAATCATGGGGAAAGCCTGTTTTTTGTAGGGCCCAGAGTTTGGTTGCCTTATTGGAAGTGGTGCTGAAGCCTCTCCACAGACTGTCACATCCATTTGTTCGATTCCACTGGTCTCCATGGGGTATTCCACAGGTGGCTGGGTGTTGGATGCGCCGGCAGAAGCACCTCTTCCCCAGAATTCCCCAGGGGAAAACTTGACAGGGCTTTAAAACAAGAAATGCAAAAATCAGAGATGGAGACATGCACAGCACCAAGGTACATCCCTTACACTGCAGGAAACTGCACTATGGAGAAGTAATTCTAATCCTTCCTTCCGCTTCCAGGAGTTTGAGAAATTGCCATGTCTTGCTTCTTGTAAAATTCTCATTTCAAGGTGATTGCAGAAGGGTTTTTCTGTACTAACACGATTCTTTAATGCTTAGGATGTTCTGAAACCGTTTTAACTGCATCAAAGTCACCACTCTGAGGCTGCATCAGCACTGAAAACAACAAATTAGAACTTCATGTGCTACCCAACACCACAGATTTGTCTTTAATAACGTCAGAACTTAGAATCACTTCTAATAAAAGTGCTGGGTTTACTCACCCTGCATTTTTTATTTCTAGTGCTTCAACTACTTGTCAAAAAGTGTATTATAAAAAAAAAAGAAGATAAAGTACCTGACTGGTGTCCTAGGGCTACCTATGAATCTGCGAGGTGATCGAATTTTTGGTTCAAAAGAAAATTTCTCTTTTACGCTTTCAAGTACAGATGGAGCCACATACGTAAAACCCTGCAAAACAGGAAAAAGGCACTGCAACTCACAGGCAAGGTCTGCAGCCAGGATCACTTGGGCAGTTATGAAAATCTGATTATTACAGGAAAACTAGAAAAAAGGAGTCAGTGTGGACAGATGAACCCTTACTCCTTGAAGCAAACAGTGGGACTTGAGGGAGTTGCCACACGCCAGTTATTTCTCCCCAGATCCCAGATTCCCACAGGCACTCTCAATTTAATTAGTTTTGCTCTGTAGACTGGCCATTGCTGTCTGTGCAGGGCTGTGAAAGCAATGCCATGTCAGGCTTCACACTGCAACTCTCAATCAGAATGCTGACATTCCACAAGGGCAGCACTGTTTGCTGGCTGCTGTATAAAGGAAACGTCAGCGATAACCAAAGTATTTTAACAGCCTTTAAACATTTCAAACCTGTTACAGGATTTGCGTTTAGTTAAGAGAGTTTGCTTCAAGGTGTTAGGAGTCCACAGGATGAATTTAGCTGCAATTCCCCCATTTCCAGCAGCAAACCTCCCTCTCCACAGCCTCTCCCTTGTCCCTGGTTCACTCACCAGAAAGACCTGGTTGGCACTTTCACTGAGAGTTGAGTCATCTGGGCTGTCAACAGGTGTCTGACGTGTAAACTTTGAATCAAACTGGCTCACATCCTCTTCAGATTGCTTTGCAAAAACAAAATGATTAAGGGTTTACATTACAGATATCAACCAAATGTGTCAGCGGTGAGCAGTGCAGCCTCTGGATGGAGTTCATTCCATGGGTTTTTGGCAGAGCTCTGCTGGAGGAAAACCCTGGAGTGGTGTCGGAATCCTGTCGCTGCCAGTGGGAGGTCACTATGGGCACTGACACTGAGAAATAAAGGCAAGGGGGAGGGGCAAAAATTATGGATCAAAAAGGAACACAAATTAAAAAGATGCCTTAAAAAATTTCTCAAATTACAAACAAAAAACTTGTAGAAATACAAGGCCAGTTTCTTTCAAGTTTAGCCCTTGCCACAACCAGTACAGAACAGTTGCACCTATTTAGTTTTTGGAGGCCTCTCCACATAGTTTTGTCCCATTTTTGCAGATACAGAAGTGTTTAGAGTCTGAGGGAATAGAGGACAACTCTGGAATACGTGATTTTGAGGAATGTTTTCATTTGTGCAAAGAATAACAGTAATTCTAAAATCCCTTCTTTATTCCACGTGTCACCAGAAAGGCAGTAGGTGCTCATTTGTGCAAGCCATGGAAGCACAAATTGAAAAACCACCTGGTTTATACAAGGAACTTCCATAAAATTGCTACCAACAGAAAAACCCAAAACCACTTTCAGATAAATATTTGGCATTATCAGTCTTGAGTCTTCTGAATTTCATTCCAAAGAATGAGGGGAAAAAGTCTGGAGACCCCATGCTGTAGAATGCTTGCCATTTCTGATGCTTAAGCTAGTTTTAAGTTAGAATTTTAATAGTTGGGAATTATAGAGGTGGCAATACCCACAGCTGCTGGAGCTGATTGTTCCCAGAGGGAAAACCAGACACCATCCGGATATAAGATGGGATAATAAAAACTTGTTCATCACATCACTGGTTTGAGGTAACTCTAACTACTGCTTATAATGCACAAGATGCATTGTAAAGATTACTAAGCCAACAGAAAGTTCTTAATTAGGTGATTTCATTTACTTCTGCTTAGCAACTCTAGCTGAAACTAAATACTGGCTTACTGTAGAGGGTTTAGAAGCTGATCTCAGAGTGAACTGCACTCAGGTGTGTTTAACCTACAGGTCGGAAGGAGGAATTCAGACTGCAGCAGATCAGATCTGCCAGCTTGGACAGTGAATCTGTCCCCTGAGCTCCTAGAACTCAAGTACCAGCAATCAGTGGCACTCCAGTTTGTAAAGTGAACGTTTCTAAGTTTTATTAAGAGCTTTGCTGAAGGCACACAGGGAATCTCTCTCTCCCAGTACTCCCAGTACATACCAATAAGGGTTTAAAAGGAGGTTCCACCTTGCGTGCCAGCAGCTCGTCCCAGTTGATGTGTCTGAAGAACGCGTGAGCCTGCAGGAGGGACAACAGCACAGTCAGCTCTGCCTCCAGGCCACAAAGCAGAGTTCCACCACTAACATGTACTATCCAGAGCCTTTCTCTGGGCTGCTGCTTTCCAAAATCACATTTGCTTTAGTGTAGAATATTCTGCAGCGCTACCTCGGAGTAGCTGGAAGAGCTGAGAATTGAGATCACACCTCCAAGTCAGACATGTCCCCATTTCCTTGGAAGTGCTAGAAAAAGCCAGTTTACATGCAAAAACCTCTGAATTTTCCAGTTAAACCATGACAAAACACTGCATTAATGACAAATTATCAGAACTGTGAAATATGGAGGACTCTAACATTTGTTGGTATCACCACAAAAACAAAGTCAAGCTGGAATGCCACACTTTGCCCTTCAAGGAGCTGCACTAATACAAGGCTGGCAAGTTTTTTATCAGATTGCTGAGAGTATCCTCACCCTTCCAGGGCTGCACAATTAGCACTGTGCAACTGCTAAAAGAGACTTACTGCAAGACACAGCTAAAGAACAGAAGTTATTTTCCAAATCTCAAATGACCAAATGGGCAGACAGCTGCTTTTGTTAAGCTTTAAAGACTTCAGGTTTTGATGAGTGTGGCTGCCTTTCTGCTCATTACCCTTCAAGACAGACACTCTCCTTCCCTGAGGTACCTTCAAAGCTGTTTTATTTTCAATGAGGTAATTTAAGAAGTCTCAAGTTAAGTTCAAGTTACCTGAACTTCTCCAGCATCTCCAGGACCAGCTCCTAGACGTGAGGCAGCATTTCTTTTTAGCAGCTTGATGAGAAATAACATCCAAAAAAGCAGAATTAGTTATGCTGTTATAACCAGACTAGTTCTGCCATGAATAATCACTTCAATGATGCAGAATGAATACAGAACAATCAGAAAAATATGCATTCACTTGAAAACAGTTGTATTTTCAAGGGAAATCACTTTCTGTACCACTCAGCAAAACAGTGACTTAATCAGTAATAAACCAAGCTTGAACTGAGCAGCCACAGTGGTATCATATTTCTATTTTCTACATACATGTGGAGTACTGACAGTCATTAAAATTCTACCTTTTTTAGCAGATCTCTGGCTTCTTGTGTGAGGTAGGGAGGCAAGTTGAGTTTACACTTGAGAATCTTGTCAATTGTTTTCTTTCTGTTCTCCCCTGTGAAAGGAGGCTGGAAAGCACCATTGAAACAGGAGGAAAAACAGGATTTGTTCGGATCTTTAATGTGCACACAGAACTCACTTCAGTCAGTTATAAAGCAGGTAAAATAGTCATTTATAAAGCAGTGCAAATAGGCACTGTTTGGATAAAAGCAGCACAAGTCTGTAGTCAAACTTGAGAGCTGTATTTTAGTTCTTTCTTATTTGCAGTGTATATAAATACAATCTATTTATTTCTACATGCAGCTGAGTTAGGGTACAGGGACGCAGGAAAGCTACAAAGGGAAATACATGCAATTATAACTGTGCACCTACTGCTCCAGTCAGCATGTCATACATTAATGCCCCCAAACTCCACCAGTCCACAGCACGGTTATGCCCACTCCTCATCAAGATTTCAGGGGCCCTATAAGCAGAAAAATCAAAAATATGAAAGCATTTTAATGAGCTTAGTACTAATTGTGGCTGCTAGTTTTCAAACAAAACCCCATTTATCAAGTCAAGTTGTCCTAAGAGACTGAACACATGAACCACCAGTTAAAAAAGGCAAACCACAGCCATTACCCCCAGAGCAGAGCAATATTTTGGATTTCATGGTGCGGCTCACATGTATTCAATTGTTCCACAGAATGTGTGTGTGACTGTTCCATCGTGGATGGATTCTTTACATAACCCGAAGTCAGTCAGTTTTACATGACCTGGAATTAAACAGATCAAATTTAAGGTTTTGTCAGAATTCTGCCATTTGTAGAAGTAACATTGAGAAAAATTAGCAGTTTTTAACATGGATATGTAATTACTTTGAATTACTTCCACATATGGTCTGACAAAGCGATGCAGCCAGAAAATAGAACAAGGTAATCACATTTACAGAGAAAACCAAGTGCTGCCACTTGACAAACTACCAAAACTTATTCAAACACAGACAAATGTATTTAAACATAAAGACTGTAGAGCATCATTTAGCTAAAAACGTAGGTTACTGAATTTTACTGCCTGCTTCAAAATTCACAGAACGATCTTCAACAAACTGTAAAACGCTCTGAATAATTCAGTACAAAGACTCAGCCTAAGTAAATAAGTGGTTTAAGAAAACACGAAAATTCTGGGTGCTACAGATTGCCAGACTGCTCAGTGTCACACAGTCACTGGCACAGTGCAGTCAGGAACTGGAACTGCTGTCAGTGGGAAGTGTCAGCTGCTGCCTAAATCATTTCAGCCACAGATGATTTGGCATCCTACCCAAACTGCCTTTCCTACCATCACTCATCCCCATTGACTAAAATGTCTAAAATGTCACAGGTTCTACTTCACAATGATCCAGCAGAAGATAAAAAATCCAGAGGTGCAGAAATCAAGCACTCAAAGCATGCCTGGGTACATGGAACTTCAGTTTGCTGTGGCCTGTTAAACCAAGGAAGCTGAGTTTGAGGGCAGTGAGCTCTGGCAGCTCTTCACTTATCCCAGGAGTGCAAACAACCCTGCCACTGTTCTCAGTAGATTCACCTAAAACTGAGGTGTTGTGACCTTTAGGAGAATTGTTTTCAAAGGACTGGCAGCCTGAGTCATGACTAGAGTTCTACCTTGATGATTAAGCATGATATTTTCTGGCTTCAGATCCCGGTAGATGATTCCTTTTTGATGCAAGTGCCCCAGTGCCATTGAGATTTCTGCCAAGTAAAAGCTGAAAAGGAACAAAATCAGACATATTCAATCATGCAGAGCATCTTAAGCAAGACTTTCATAGTTTTCAACCCCCAAACCTTGACCACAGCCCTATGGACAGAACCTCACTGAGCAGCCAGCAGTGGACCCTCCTCTATTGCAAGACTGGAGTTGCACGAGCCCAAAACTGGTGAGGACAGCCCAAAACTGGTGAGGACAGCCCAAAACTGGTGAGGACAGCCCAAAACTGGTGAGGACAGCCCAAAACTGGTGAGGACAGCCCATGTACACCCTCCCCAAAGCCACTGAACTGCTCTTTCACTACACTCTAAAATGAATGAGTAGTTAAATATAGTTTAAGTACTTGGAAAAAAACCCAAACTATTAATTTACAAAAATAGCTTCACTTACCAAGCTGTGTCTTCCATAAATATCCCTTCTCTCTCTAACTGCATAAATAGTTCTCCTCCTGTTAAGAGAAAAAATAACTGTACTCAATTAAAAGTATCATTAAGTCAGTCAAAAGTCTATTTTCTAGGAAAACTGTAAGCAACAGGTATTTTTATCTACTGTACAAAAGGCTGCTTCACAAAAAAACAACTGAAGCACTATTTTGTTACCCTCAGGATTCCAGCAATCTGAAGAAATCAGCGCTTAAAAAACAAGAGCATTTCTGTCCCTGTTTTTTGTTGTTAACAGTTTGAAAAAATTGCTTCTAATCTGCGTCTGTTTCCATAACCATGAAATAAAGGTAACACTTCCTTCTGTCACAAAGAACCTGCAGGGACTAAACCCTCAGGTAAATCTGCAGGATGGCATAAAACACACAAAAATAACCAATCTAATCTAAGGAAAAGTTTTAAAACCCCTTCTCTCCTGCACTGTCATGAAAAATAATTATTTTATGTTTCATTCCTCTTTATTGTATGGAATTAGAAAGTTGATTCCTGTTCTTCTAGGTATTTTTAATATAAATCTGTTTCAGTTTAAGACACCAAGCCACCATTAATTGGCCTTTTACTTGCAGAGCAAGAAGCCCAAATTCTTCATTGTGTAAGACCCCAAGAAGGACACAAAAATGTCAATACTGACCACTGAGATACTCAAGGATGAGGTAGAGTTTTCCACCAGTCTGAAAGGCATAAATTAAGTCTACAATGAAGGGATGTTTCACTTCCTCCAGTATATTCCTCTCTGCTTTCGTGTGAGCTGTATCCTTGGCATTCCTTACAATCATTGCCTGCAAAAAGCAGGGATGTGTGAGCACAGAACATGCTAAACCAGGCAGACTTTCACACCGAGTTCAATTCTGAGTTTATTAAACTACAACATTACATATGAGTTAGCAACAGCATTAAAAAATTACATTTCACCACAATATCTACGTAAGAGGTTTCTTGCAGAAGTTTAAGTCTTTATTTCATAGAATCACACAATAATTTAGGTTGGAAAGGACCTCCTGAGCTATTTAAACGAGCTGCTGAGAACTACCCAGACAGAAAAATATGAAGTGTAATTCTAATTCCAACTGTATATATCCTAGAACTTATTTTAAGGTATATTAAATCATTAGATAATTCCAGAAGGTAAGTGGAGGGATAGATTTACTTAGATTCAGAGAGTAGTGAAATTCAGGTTACCTTTTTAAGAACTTTCATGGCAAAAATTTTCCCGGTGTTTGCTCCGGTTACTTTTCGTACTTGAAACACCTAAACAACACCAACACAATGGCAAATCACACATTTCAGCTGCATTAACTGCCCCACAAGCTAAAAAGCAAAGTTATGCAAGAGAGAGAGAGAGGAGATCACCCACAAACGACAAGGCAAGAGGCAGAGAGTGGATGCAGAATGAGTTTGGGATATTCCAGCGGGCGAGGCTCTGCCTCAGTGCCAGCCTTGGTTCTATCTCAGCAGAATGGATTTTTCAGAGAGGGGAACAAGAGCAGAGCAAGGGAGCAGTGAGGGTGTGAAGGGCTCGGTGCTGGGGGGTGCTGACCTTGCCGTAGCCGCCTTTGCCCAGCACGCGCAGCAGCTCGAAGCACTCGGGGCGGATCTTCTCAGGGCCTCTGTTCACACTGGTCTCTGAAATCTCAAACTTTTCACAATGCTCCATCCCACTGCAGAAAAGCAGAACAAGGCTGTGAGTCTACCTGGCGCTGAGAACTGAGCAAATGAAAGCATTGCCTCCCTGGAAAGTGTCTGTCTGACCTAACAGTGACAGTCTGGGGATCAGGAATTATTGTTTGTTGTGTGCAAAGCTGCAGCTTGCACTGCCAACGTTACCTGCAGATTTTGGGATTTACAGTATCAAGATTTCCTTCAAACCCCTTCCATTTAATGCAATCTCTACACTACACCAGAATTAATCAGAGGATGAAAACCTCAAACTGACTCTGATATTTCTTTATATTGTTATATCCATATTACAAATATTATTCAAAGGCAAGAGATTTATTAGAAGAAACAAGGATCAAAAGACAAAGAGCAGCTTTCACCAGAATTGTTTTTATTATTATTTTATTCCAAGATACAATCGACAAATTTTAATGTGAGGAAATAATGAAACATCTAGAAATGACTCAGAATGGAACCAGAAAGACAAAATTTTCTATTTTCCTTACCAATGTAACAAAATTAGAAGTTTTATGTGGTTGGCATGAATGATACAGAATATTTTCTAGCAGCAACTTACAGGTCATATTGGCCAACTCCTCCATGGTCCATGCTCTCACTTAATTGACCCTGGGGATGAGAAAGGTAGAAGAAAGATGAATTAGAAAAATGAAAGCATTAAAAATAAATGCACTGATGTGGTTTACAACTTCGTAAGTTTGAAAAGACCAAATCTCTTTATAATTAAATAGGAATTAAAAAATATCAGAAGATCAAAATTTGCTGTATCAAGCAGTCACACAGGGAACCACTCTTACCTGGCTGCATTGTTATTCAGTCACTTAAATATCACAGGTACAATTTCCCACCCCCAAGTGAACTTAAAAAATGTGAAGCTACTGCGATTTTCTTTAAAATTCCTCTAACACAGAAATTTTCGAGTCCCATTGCAGTTCTATGCAAATTAGACCAATAATAAAGATTATGTGGACAGATGACCTGGGACTCATCTGCACTAGAACAACCAATCTACTGAGAAGGTTTTGTTATTTTATTTTGGCAAGTCAAATCCCAGTTGTGATGAAAGAATTCAGCTTTACTCTGATGTTAAACACATTTTCTGACCAATAATCAGTACTGAAGAAGTTCCTGCACTTCAGCATCAGAACCAACCACCATTAAGCAATGTGGTTTAATTCTGAAGAGATATTTTCCTCAAAGAATTTTTAACCTGATCCCTTCCCTCTGACTGTGGCTCTACATGGCAAAAGAAATGCAAAGGCAGCAGACAGCTGGAATGAATACAAATAGAATGTCATGGGCAAGCTTCTAGTGAGCCTCAGACTGTAGTGTCACATTCTTATTCTTAAAAATATGGACACAAAATAACAACTGCGAGTTCGTGGTAAACAGCCTGGAACTCACAGACTGAATATGTTGAGTGACCTGTGAAATTCAGAGAAGCAGAACAAAAAGAAAACCCACTGGGATCTGCAAAAGCCAGCCCAGGCCAAGGAGTGCATTTTAAAATATTACCCAAGTGAAAACACTAACCAAAGAAAACTCAAAGCTTTCAGCAGTTTCCAGACCATTTCAACGTTAAAGTTTACAAAGGCTGGTTTATTTTGGGTGATCTAAAGGGGAATTTAACTTTTGGATCCACCTACTTAACACCACAGGCAATTCAGGAGTCCAAAAGATCAGGTTTGTTTCCAGCTCAGAGAGCTGCCAGCTCGTGTCCTCCTGGTGACATTTATTAGAGAAATCCAGCTTATTGACATGTTTCACAATAAAAGCCACTAAAGCTGCCCTTGACCCCAACTCTTAGATGCCAACAAATGAGTTTTTAAAAATTCAACCCAGAGAATAAACACCCCTCAGTTCCCAGAGCAACTCCTCCTGTTACCCAATGGTGCTGGCAAAGTTGACGTGTGTTGCTCTTGCTCCTGTGAACTTTGGGTTTCATTCTCTGTATTAATTTAACCAAAACTCACTTCAGATACCATTCTGGTATTTTTTCAGGGTTTCTACTCTTTTCACAGCACCAAGAAAGGCACTAGGAAGCCAGCAGCCCTTCAATCCATACATTGTTTCATTTATTACCAACACCTAAATTAAGGCTGATGCATTTTTCACCATAATAATTAGTGCAATGGTATTGGAGGGAACTCCTTTTAAACAATGCTTCAGATTTTCCAGGATGGCTGTGCCTACTCAAACCCATGACTGGGCTCCTCCTGGACTCAGAGTTTTTGGGAGACACCAGAGACCAATACCAGAAATTTGACAACACAGTCCAGAGTGTCCCCCTTGCTCATTCCTTGATCTCCACTGCTCTGGCTGCGTCCTCTCTCTGATCCTTGCAGGATACACATTTCCTGCTCTTGGGTTGTTTTAATCTCCAGCCCATTCTCACCCTCCTTTACCTGTTTGACAAAAGGCACTTGAGACCAACCAACGTCCATAAAAATATCAGTCATGGCAAGGGTTTAAAATCCACAATGGTTTGATTGTTCCCCGAGACTGAATTACAGGAACACAAGGGAGAACAAACTCAACTTTCTCGCTACCTCGCTCAGAACCTGTTCTTGGCAGCATCAACAGGGTGATGCAAGAGAGGTTTTCCAAAGCCAAGTGTTTTATTGATTACTGAGGTGACAGACAGAACTTCTCCTGCAGGTTGAGAAGCCTTCAGCAGTAAAACAAAGTCTCTACAGGTGACATGGAGTTTGGTTAACAGAATATCTGCTTATCTCCTGAAGGGAAGTACCTGGAGAGAACCTACAGCAAACATGGAAGGGACTTTTTACAAGAGCACAGAGGTTTACATCAGATATCAGGGGGAAATTCTGCCCTGGGAGCACGGGGAGACCCTGGCACAGGGTGCCCAGAGAAGCTGTGCCTGCCCCATCCCTGCACAGGGCTTGGAGCAACCTGGGACAGTGGGAGGGATTCCTGCCCAGGCCTGAGAGGATCTTTAAGGTCCATTCCAACCCAAATCGTTCCACGATTCTGTGATCACAAAGGCTCCAAGACTGTCATTAACATTTAAAGAGCAGAAAATAAATGCAGGGGCAGCTTGAGTAACAGCAAACGGTTAATGTACAAAACAATATCAAAAAGCAACAGAAAGACCGGAAAAAATACAAACAGAGATGATGTAATTAAATCCCCCTAAAGCTTTGACAAGATCTAGATAAACATCACGAGCTGCAAAGTGCACATTTATCAGGTGCTCTGCACGAAAGCACGAGATGCAAACAGCCGCTGACCCGCCCAACGCAGTATTTTAAACCTCTGCTTTTCATTTTGGCGCGAGAGCAGCGACTTTACACGGCTCCAGAAAGATCGGCATATCTGCCCTGACGTTTAGACATGTGACAATAAACAAGTAATAAAAAAAACCCACTCCGCTGCGGCGCTTGTGCTGGGATCCCAACGCCGAAGTTCGGCGGGGCAGAGCTCCAGAGCTCCGGCTCTGCCCGCAGCCCCGACCCGCTCCGGGCGCGGATGTCCCGGGGCAGCTCGGGCTCTGCCCGGCCACAGCGGCGGCCTGGCCGCGCTCCCGCCGCCGCCTCAGCGCGGACCCGCCCGGCCCCGCGGCGCCTCCCGCGCCCTCCCCTCCCTCAGGCCCCGCGGCCTCCCCCGCTCCGTCCCCGGCCCGGCCGCCGCTCTCACCCCCTCCTCCAGCTCCTCGTCTGAGCCCGCGTCCTCGGGCTGGTCCAGGTCGATGTCGAACACTCCCGCCATGGCGCCGCCGCCCCTCGCTGGCTCCGCCGGGTGCCCGGGGCCTGCGCCGCCTCATGGGCCCGCGCCCCGCAGCGCCGCCGCGGCCGCCATCACCGGCTGCGCGGCCG
>PYHW01010732.1:2180900-2191796 GCA_013186435.1 Turdus rufiventris
CCCTGAGGGGGGTCTGTGACCGCGGGGACCCGAGTGCTGCTCCCCGCGGAGAGAATCGGGCACGGGAGGGTCGGTATCGTACGCTTTGGACATGAGCCTTTCCTGGCAATAATTCACATATTTATTTATTTCCTGCGTGAGGCGTTTCTCGGTGTCCTGGTGACAGGCTTGGCCCGCCTGGCGGCAGCGCTGTCAGCCCGTACCTGGCTCCAGCACGGGCAGCGAGCCAAGCCGGGCTGCGACACGGCCGGGCTGCGATGGCAGTGAGCGACAGCAGCCCAAAATAACCACCAGAGTTTAAATAAAAAATTGACCTTGTTTCTGCGAAAGAATAGAAAAGTGAGGAAGCAGAGCTGCTGTCAAATGCTGAGTGGGGAAAAATGTCAAAACATACCAGGATGGAGTCAAAGACTTTGCTCTGTGTGGTGGAAACAAGGGAAATTCTGCAGGGAATCCTTTTGTCACCTCAGCAGGCTCTGGCATCAAGCCTGGTGCAGTTCACAACTGGAAAATAGCTCTGGTTTTGAACTGGCTTAAGATTTCCAATTTTGCATCCTAGTCTGGCAACTCTTGAGTTATAATTACATCCTGTTTTATCAAGCAAAAGTGAGAAAACAAATAATTTTCTTTTTCAGGCTTAAATACCAAGTGAACAAAAATGTCAATTGTCACAGTGCAGCTTGGGCAGTGTGGGAACCAGATTGGGTACGAGGTGTTCAGTGCTCTCTGCAGTGACATCCGTGGCACCCATGGGCTGTGTTCCAAGAAGGAGAATGAATCCTACCGAGATTCCTGCAAGGAAAGGTTCTTCTGTGAGGAGGAATCTGGAGGTACAGCCTTAGAGGGCTTTTTTCCCCTCTCAGGGTCTAATTCCAGCACACAGAAACATCAAAGGGTTTATTTCATCAAAGATCTGTGCTCTCTGGGGTTCAGATTTGGTTTTGGCACAATAAATGTTTCAGCAGCAATCAGGCTGTGGCCAGATCCTCTCTGTATTGCCCCATTAATAGTTTGGCTGAAGTGGATGGGAGGAAGAACCATGGGCTGTTGTATCCATCTAAGTCCATCCATCTCACCAAATAATTAGCAGATTTTCCCCAACTTTGTTTTCCTTCCTGTGCAGTACCTGCTGCCCGGGCTGTGCTTGTTGACATGGAGCCCAAAGTGATCAGCCAGACCTTATCCATGGCTGCCAGGTCTGGCCACTGGAAATACAGCAACCACTCTCACTTCTGCCAGAAGCAAGGATCTGGGAACAACTGGGCCAACGGGTAGGAACAGCTGCCTTGAGCTTCCCTGAGGGAATTCTGGAAGCTGCTGAGCTGCTCAGACTCCCTAGGAGTGGCAACACAGCAGCTGTGGGAGTTAAAGTAAAATTTGCTTTATGATTAACTTCACCTTTCTGCTTTTATTTTGATGCACCCTACCCTGTCTTGCTGTTTTGTGTTTCCCCACAGTTACTCTGTTCACGGGCCCAGGCACAAAGAAGCAATCATGGATCTGGTGCAGAAAGAAGCAGAGAAATGTGAGCGGCTCGGGGGATTCCTCACAATCATGAGCATGGCTGGGGGCACAGGATCAGGCCTGGGAGCATTTGTGACCCAGTGTTTGAGAGATGCTTTTCCAACCTCATTCATACTGAACCACGTGGTCTGGCCCTATGGCACTGGGGAGGTGAATGTCAGATTGCCTTTTGATATGTAGCAATAGTTTATATAGAATTTATGAGTTTGTAATCACTGCCTACTTTTAAACAAAATATCTACTACAGAAATAAGCTAGGAAATGGGTACATTTTACACTGAAAAAATTCAAGTGACCTCAGCTAAAGAATTTTCACCAGAAAATCTTGATAATTTAAGTGATGCAGATTCCCAAGAAGCTCTGTTATCTAAGTAGAAATCTCCTGATAATGTTCTTATCTCAGCATTATCATCAGTTCCCAGGCAGGACTGGCTCCAGCATGTTTGTATGGGGAGAGATGGATAACCTGATTTTCACAGGTCTTGCCCTCTATCCATGAAAAGGCTCTGAGCTGCTGACCTCCTTCTGCACTCTGGCAAAGCAAATGAATCACTTCCTAAATCATAACTGAGGAAACAGCAGGAGCCAGAGGATTATAAACTAAAAAGAGATTAAGTTGTTTGACTCTTCTTTGTGTGTGTTTTTTTTGTTTGCTTCCAGGTCATTGTTCAAAACTACAACTCCGTTTTGACTCTGTCACATCTGTACCACTCATCAGATGCCCTTCTTGTCCATGAAAATGATGTGATCCACAAGATCTGTGCCCAGCTGCTGAATATCAAACAGATTTCCTTCAGGGATGTCAATCAAGTCATTGCTCACCAGCTGGGCAGCGTTTTCCAGCCCGCTCACACAGCAGGAGGGGGCTCAGGCTACAGCAGAAACCCATTAGGTACCAAACCCAACACCCACACACCTTGCTGGGGTCACTTCAGCTCCCAGCTGAAGCTCTTCAGTCTCCTCACTCAAGTATTTGGATACATCCCAAGTTTGAAGACAGGAAAAGATCAATGTAGAAGTTCAATCCCAATGTTGTAGCAGTCGAAAATAGATCCCCTGACTTCTGTTTTCATTCTTTACCAAAAGAACCCTGTTTGTCCTTTTTCAAGTGATCACAGACACCCTGTACCTGTTTACATTTCAGAGGAAATTTGCATAGGGCAGTAATTTTGGACTGAGCTTCACATTTCACTTTGGGTTAGAAGTTTGTATCAAACTGAGAGTTTTGGGTTTTGCTCAGGCAGAAGAGGTGAGCAGACGAGTGGGTGGGTAGCAACATGCAGCAGACTGACATTTGTACCTTGAAATAATTAGAGAAAGGTGCCCACATTGCTTGTAAAATTAAACTTCCACATCTCTCTAGTGCAGAGAGAGTCCTTGAGACACTGATCTAAACTGCAAAATAAAAGCTGCTAACACCTTGTGCAGAACTCAGTAACACACAGCAAGTGTGCATGGCTTTGAAATTGCTAAAGCTCTGAACATTGCTCACTCTTCTCCCATTTTAGCTGCCCTGTGCAATCTCTGTCAAACATGAGCAGCTGTTGATGTCTCCTCTCCTTTCAGGAGATTTGATGGAGGCCTTGGTCCCACACCCCGAGTTCAGGATGCTGGGCCTGCGGAACATCCCCCAGATGGCCGAGAGCTCCCTGCCCTACAGCACCTTCAGCTGGCCTGGCCTCATCAAACACCTCAGGCAGATGCTCATTGCTAATGCTCAGATGGAGGAAGGTAAATAAACACCAGCCCCTCACCTTCAGTCTCCATCACTCTGCAAACGTTCATTTGTGCAGATGGAATAAAGCCGGATGTTTTGTGGAGCTCCCAGTTGAGAAAGGAGCTGCTGCCCTCAGCAGGAATTTGCCCTCACAGCACCAGCTGCTCCTTTCACCATTCCCTCAGCTGCCACAGCAGCTCCTGCTCTGCTTCCAGACATCTCAGTTAATTATAACTATTGAAAATACACAAACCAAACTGACAGTCTGTGGCTGTGCACTTAATTTCCATAACTCACTTGCAACATTCCTTGGATGGTGAGCTCTGCTTTTTCTTTTTACACCTTCTCCCCATAAAAATCAGGCTCAGCTCTCCCATGTGATTTACATGGAGAATTCAGTTACAGCTCCCAGTTATGCAAGGAATGGGCTGGAGGCTTGCTAAGTATAGAAACAGGTATCCATTTTCTCTGGCAGAGTGACTGCCAGGCAAATGCTGCAGGATTAGCAGTGCTTTTCTCTGGGAATTGAGTGATTGCTGCTTCACTCCTGCGCAGCAGCTACAGCCTCCAGTGTGGTCTCAGTTTGGGGCACAGTGATAGCTCCCATCTGCATCTTCACAAAACATTAACTTGCTTTTCTCTCCCTTCTTCCCAAATCCCAAAGGTATTGACTGGCAAGTACGACCACCACACCCAGGCTCCTCCATCGCCTCCACAAACAAACCCCTGCACTTCAACACTTCCATTGCCAACCTGGTTATCCTGAGAGGAAAAGATGTGCACAGCACAGACTTGGGTAAGAGAGAGGAGCACAGCACCTCGGGGAGTCTGGGCTCACATCTCACTGCTGTCTTTGCAACCAGATCTGATTCAGGTGGAAACATCCCAAGACCACACGTTGACTCCTAAGGTTGATATTCCTTCTAGAAACATTTTACTGTCCAAGGCCAATTTGTCTAATTGCTTAGGGCTGTTGTATTTTACTTCTGAGTTTCCTGAAGCACTTCAGGGAAGGAGGAAGAGACTCAAGTTTGTGTATCTGGAATTCTTGGCTATAATGTCTGAAAATACATTTCTTTATTTCTGGAGAGGAGCATTACTGGCAGCTGAAGGATCCACACCAATGTGCTCCTAGATAATCTAAGGAATCTATTTCAAAGTTGTATTTCCAACAGGCTGCCCACTCTGCAGATACTTTCCCAGGCCTGAACTGATCTGGCATTATTGATTAGGCCACACAGGGATCAAGTCTGGCTTTTGTCCAAAGGGCTCTCCTGTTTCTGCTGCAGGAAGTTTCCAGGATCCCTCATTATACACATCATGGCTAAACCCTCAGGATGCTTTTAGTGCATGGAAAACACCCAGAGCATTTAACAAGTATGAGAAGTCTGCTGCTTTGGTCAGCAACAGCCAGTTCCTGCTGAAACCTCTGGACAGCATTGTAGGAAAAGCCTGGAATATGTTTGCTTCCAAGTAAGTGAAAATAATAATTGTGTTGGTACTTCCTAATAATTTTAATACTTCCTAAGAATCTTCACTGATTTCTAATGTCTGACCCATTCTTCAACACACAGAGCTTACCTGCACCAGTACACAAAGTTTGGGATCCAAGAGGAAGATTTCCTGGACTGCTTCACAACCCTGGAACAAGTTATCTCCAGTTACACCAATCTGTGATTTCTGTGTTCAAATGGTCTGAAATAGAGATTTTCTGAAAGAACCAAGCTGGAAAACCTTCCATCAACTTCCTGAAGTATGTAAATTATTGTACTGGAGTTATTTTTCAGTCTTAGGAGCAGAGTGTGTGTGTGTCTGTGTGTGGGCGTGTGTGTTTGAATAGCAAAAACTGAATATATTCATATTTAATATATCGAAATACCTATTTTTCAATACATTTGCTATATACTGTAGCTATATTATTTTCTGACCATTTCATTAAGCAAAACTACAACTCCTGTTTTTCTCCAAGTTGTAAGTTAATTGTTAATTATTTAAACATATTTGTGATAAGGGTGGCTGGTAGATTGCAAATGTAAGAACTTACAATTTGATATAATAAATACAATACATTTTATAATTTCCAAAGTCAGTTTAAGGTCTTGGCTCTTTTTGCACGAATTTTACCACGACCACAAGGTGGTGCCCTGCGAAGCTGCAGCTCCCTCCTGGCAGGAGAAGGGATGCAATGACTTGGGAAGGCACCCACTGAATTAGAATGAAAGAAAAGAATTAGAATTAAATAGAATTAAAGATGACCTTGTAACACTGAGCTCTCTTCTGCCTGTATTAGCTTTTCATTAATGGTAGGGAGAGCTTTAGGAATTTTTGCCATTCTCCCCCCATGTCACACTTTTCTCCCACAGAAATAATCCCACAGGCCAAAAATTAAAAGTGTTAAATCAGTCTCAAGCACTTTTCCCTTGACAAATGAACAAATTTCACAGTGCACCTTCAGGTTTTAGTGCCATTCCATTCAAAAGATGGCAGCTCAGGGCTGGGGCCTGCTCTGGCCAGAAGGGATTTTCTGCTCTTTCTGCCACTTTCAGCTGTTGTCTAATTTGGGTATTTTCACAGAAGACACTGCAGGAAAGATTGCACAAGAAGTTCAGACAAACAGCAAAGGCAATTGGAGTTTGCAGGAACAAAGGGTCAGGAAAGGAGAGCATGGTGAGCTTCTCCCTCCTCCAAAGGCACAGGATGTTCAGCAGCACAGAAATAAATTTCCCTGATGTTTTCAACAAATCCCAAACAGAATTTCCAGTATCGGAAACAAGAATAGGGAACTGCAGGAAAAAAATGGCCAAGTCCCAGGAATCTTTGTCCTCCTCATTTCACAGAACAGGTAAAGGAGTTTTTCAAAAGGTTAAGGACAGGTAAGTTCCCTGAGAAACAAGGAAGAGAGAAATGGGTCACTGTAGTGCTGTAGCAATAAATAACTTTATTGCAGAAATAACCTCATGTTATCTCTGCATTCATAATTCTGAGCATGAAGCAAACACAGCAGGTGCTCAGTGCACTTATGAATGATATACACCCATATTTATTATTTATTTATGGCACTTGCAGCTAATGGAGCAGGATATTTGATCTTTTTTATTTGCTGACAGAATTGTGCCAGATCAGGAAACACAGCACACAGGTAAGGAAGTTCTAACCCCAAAGCAAAAATTGGAATTTTACCTGCCATAATCCCTTACTGCTCTGCAGCAGGGACTGACAGGAATTGTTTTAGGCATCTCTAAGCTTCTTCCTGTGAATGTTTTTCAGTCCTGAAATTCTCACACCCTTTCCCAAACTGAGCCTTTATTTTTTTTGATCTATGATGGGATTCCTTTATTTTTTCCCCAGGATGTGGAGAGGGTCAAAGTGACAGGAAGTAAACAGCCACTCTCAAATAGTCATCACCTCCAATTACATGAAAAGTTGGAGGAGTAATTCTCTATGTAATTGATCAAATTAATTATGTAAATAGAGCCTGGAAGAAGGCCTTTATTTCATTAACAATTGCAATTAAAGAGGTAGATCAAAGGTCAGCACAAGGCAGTGGCTCAGAGACAGGAAGAGCAGAATCAGTGGCCTTGACCTTGCTTGTTGTAGGCAAAGTCCCCACAGGATGTCCATAAACCCAGAACAATGCTCCAAATCTCACCATTGTTTGTTGGAAGGGACAGGTGCAGCTCACTTGGAAGTTCAGGCAAGAACTCCAACTATAGCAGACATTTCATGAATAGGAGAACATTTTTTTTTCACTACAAAAAACTTCCAAAACAAACCCTACCCCCCAAAAAGCAACCCACAAATAAAGCAAAATAAAACAAACCTACCAAAATAAAAAATAGCCTTTAATAACCTAAAATGTCTTAAATACAGTAAGTGTTTGGCAATGTAGTTACAGATACAATTTATTTATTTGGGCATAAATTGGTGTTTTTTAAGGTTAGAATCACTACCAGCACAGGAAGGATGGAAATAGAGAAAAAAAAAATCTGTGGTTCCCACAACAACCAGGGTTTAATACATGAAAAGAGGAAATTATATTCAAATTAACCAGTTGAAACACTGCTGAGAAACACTAAGGTCCAAAAGGACCTCGAATGAATAATTCACTTCTTTAGTCTGGATAAATATTATTAAATGAGAGCCCAAACATCCAAAAGGAAATAGGACCAAGTGTACTTTACAGAAATCTCCTTTTTGCTGGACACCACTTTAAAAACCGCACAAGAGGAATCAGGGAAGTGATTCATGGATCCGATATAGCACAAAAAAATTTCCAGAAGGAACTGATGCTGCCTTTGCTCAAGGGCAGCCCAGACAGAGCTTTCCCCAACTCCCCCGGAGCTTCCTGCTCCTCCTGCCCCCGCTCCCGAGGCACAGCCCGGACACGAGGGCAGCTTTTTAACAGCCTGCAAGTGGAGCTGATCATCCTGAACGTGCAGCACGGAGCCTTTCCGGCTCTGTCAGCCCCAGAACGGTCCCTCCCGAGCTCACTGTGGCAATGCTGTCCCTGCAGAGCCGCCACTTCCCTGGGCTGGGACAGCACAGCCCCGCTTAACCCTTCCCAGGAGCTGCAAAGGGAAATGTTCCTGCCAGCCACAGGGAAAAGGGGCAAACGGCCCCAGAGGAGAGATTGGAGAAGCTGCTCCTTAGGAAATCAAGGCAATTTTTAGAGTAAATGTGCTCCGTGATAAAGATCATGGAAGAAATGTAAATTTTAACCCCATGTCCATACAAACCTGAGAGATATCAAACAGTGGCTCCTAAGAGAGTCACACTTCTCTGTGAATTAGGTGCTCGAAACCTTCTTGTCTTAAAACAAAACAAAAATCCCAAATGTTACACCATAAGATAGAAAGATTAGTAAACTGAGGGTGTTCTCTAGGCCAAAATTCTTATTTTAAAAGTAAAAGCACTAAGTGGAGAAACTAAAATGAGCCACTGGGTTAAACAAACAACAAAAAAAAGACAGAAAAAGTTGCTTGAGCTTTTGTTTCACTGGTTGGATGTGAGGAGGAACTGTGTTGGATTTGCCCTGAAATGGGTGCATTCTGCAAAAATGATTATTGGACATATTTGGTTACATGGACAATGCCATGTTTATTTAAGGCTCACAAAAATACACTTCAATTGCCTGAGAATGGTGTAATGGTGGGCAGATGGCAGCATTGAATTTGAACTCCTGCCCAGCAGTGGCCAAGATGTGAGGGATCATTTACAGGAGCACGTCAGGAGAGCTGAGCCCACGCAGCCAAGTGGGAAGTGACCAAATCCTGCCTGGAGCTGGCTGGCAAGGGCAGCTGTGGCTGCTCCCTGCAGTCTCACTGAGATTCAGAGCTGCTGCCTTCCTGATGGCCTGGAACAATCCTGAGTTCAAGGATCCACCTTTCCATGGAAGTGCTGCTGCTGCTGGCCCGTCCCTCTGCCCCTTGCAAAGAAAACAATGGGAACTTTGCTCTCCAGCCCACTCTGGGCAACTCCAGCCTGTGTTGGCTGACTGGGAGTCACTGAAGGCAGCAATTGTGTTTATGGAGTGATTGGAAGTTGTGAAGCTTTCCTTTATAAGCTGGATTTTGGTGAAGAAACCAAGTGCAACTGATAAAACAGTCAAAACCATAATTGGCAATGAAAGACCAAAAATCCAATTAAACACTGCTCCCAAGAAAAAAAGCTTCCATTTCCCTCCAGCAGCCACTAGCTCAGGGTTTCACATTATTTTCCTCTGTAAAGATTCACTCAGGCTTCCCCTCAAACCCAGTATTTTCACATAAAAACCAGACACAAACCTGATGTGTGCTGTGAAAGGAGAGCTCACTCTTCAGTGACACGAGGAAGGAAACCTCAGCACGTGGGGTCCTGCTCAAGCTGAACAAAACTGCAGGGAACAAACTTGAACTTGGCCAAAACCAGCTCCACACCGAGGGCACAGAGGGCTCCAAGGCCCCAGGGAGGGACAGCAGTGACAGTTTAAAGCAAAGACTCTCAGGCTCTGCCAAACAACTCTTAAACCTTTTCCTTCTTCACTGAAATTCAGTCACAACTGGAATGTGTTGCCAGAGATTGCCTCATTTCCCTACAAACACCTGGCTCCTCCTGGGCAGCCACGAGGCTCAGGGCTGCACTCAAAAGTGGGAGAGACGCTTTGTACACAAGTCAAAGGAGACAGCAGAATTAAAATCACCACTCGCAGTAGCAAAATACTGCTGTGAAAATGGTTTTGGCACCCATTTGTTGGGAGTAAAGTAAATACTGGCTTCAGGCTTCTTCAAAGTTTCTTCCTTGCTGCTCCCCACCTCGAGCCTTACACAACACCCAGGAATGCACTGCCTGTGTAACAAGAGGTCAGCTGGGCTGAGAGACCTACAAATGCAGGAATCTGAGAAATGAAATGTGTTGTTATGAAAATATCCTAAACATTAAGAGCTCTCCAGAAAACAGCTGCAGCAAACCAGGCACTGGTGAGGTTTCCAAGCAGCCCAGAGAGTTTTGTGAGCACGGTGAGGTTTGCACGATGTAAATGTGAATGTGTGTCTCTGCTGGGCACAGAAACTTGTGTTTTCCCATCAAAGGATGGAAAGATCCTAACAAAAGCCACAGTCCCTCAAAGTGTGAGCCTTGAACCAAGGTAGTGATGTTTTAATCAGCAGCAGCTCCTGCAAGAGAACTGCCAGGCTCTTTCCTGACAGCACAGAAGCAGAGGCACCACAAAATCATTCCCTGTGCATAGAACAAGCTTTGGGAAATGCACTGGCTCTCTTCAGAATTTCTTACAGGTAACACCGAAGTCACCAGAATCTCCCACCCATTTCGGAGCCCCAGAGGAGCCGTTTCCAAGAGCCGGGTGTGGCCTTTATCAGAGCAGGAACAATACCCGAGCTGCCACCTCCTCTCTGCCCTGCAGCAGGAAAGAGCCCGAGTTTCCTCATTGCCACTGCCCGGGCAGCTTCTGGGAACAGCCCAACAATGGCAGGGAGTGACTGCCCTGGAGCTCCAGCTGCCTCCCTGCCCCAGCTCCTCAAAGCAGCTCCCACAAAGGTGACCTTTGCTTTAATGCTGATGGAGCCACTGCTCTTTGGCTCATTCCAGGGACGGTAATAATAATAAAAATAATAATAATAAATTAATAAAACCTCCTCAGCACAACGCAGGGCAGTGCTAAAGCAAACTGAACCCAAGCTGGGCTCATTCCACAGGTTCACATTTGCACCTTTGTTTCACCACACCTGGACATCAGCAGCCTCAACAGCCTCTTCACTTGTCATTCAAACACGGTAATAATCACTTTTTTACCAAAATACCAGGTTTTTTTTCCTGAATTTTTAACGCATGCCAAGCAGTCACTAATTGCAGGGCTCTCCCGTGTGCTGAGTTTCTGTGTTTGAGCTCCTGCCCCTCTTGTGACAACCGGCCCAGGCTGTTCCAGCCTCTCCCAGCACTGCCGCAACAATGTTCTGCTGCCTTTGAGTGGATGCATCACTAAACAGTGACACGAATAAAGAATCCATGCCCTTCATTAGGCACTTGAATTAACAAAGTCACAGCAGGCTCGGATTTTCAGCATAATCCTTCTAAAAATGACTTTGCAAGAGCATATGCAAATATTTACCTGCTGTGTGAATGCTGCAGAGGTGTTTCACAGGGAGGGATTGCTGCACTCC
>PYHW01010732.1:2191864-2213255 GCA_013186435.1 Turdus rufiventris
GCTGCTGCACTTGGAGACCTGGGTGAAGAACACACTCTTTTCTTACTGCTTTTCCTTCTTCTCCTCCAAAAACACAACCAAATTTACAGCAAAAAAAAAAAAGCAGAATTTTAAATCTCAGGAGAGTAATTCCAGTGACCTGATCTGTAACTACATTCAGCCTTTTAAGTGCAGATTACAATTTTTTACCCATGTGCTTCAAAGAAAACCAATTATTTTTACCTCCAAAGAACACACCCGACCCCCACTTTTCTCTACACCTGCCATCAATTTAGTTCACGAATATTCCTATTTCTGCTTGATGATCAGGGAAACATCCAGAACGTTTTGCTTGCACTTAGCAGTGCCTGCAGCAAGAGGGAGGCTGCTTCTAACAAATGATGAAGGCCAAAAGCACAGCAGGGAAGGATTTCTGGAACAGCACCAAGCCACTGTCAAGTGTTAGTGACAAGTGTCTTTTAGCAGGAACAGGCAGCTGGGGGAGCTGTGAACAGAAACAGCACGGAGGGACAGGAGCAGCAGCTCTGCCTTTGGGAGGGATGGGAGGCTGCAGCTGGATGGGGTTGGCCTGACCTGAGCTCTGCTGACACCAACAATTCCCGGTGCCTGCTGGGGCACTGCCACCTCTGCGAGCTGTGGGGAGGCAGCAAAACTCAAAGCAGGAGGAGCTGCAGCCCTACCTGACCTCCTTTCACACGTAATGAGACTAAAAAAAGTCTCTGTCACATTAGTCATTAGCTGCTCTTTACAGGGCTGTTACTTCCGTGTGATTTTCAGTCATTCCCAGAAAAAAAAAATACTTTATTTCGTGTCTAACTGCAAGAAACAGCAGCTAAAAATAGGGATTTGTGCCAAGATTGCTCCTCTTGCAAGAGCTGCCTTTGGATTTGTCCCCAACACCCTGAACTGACTGACTGCTTCCAATGTGTAGTGAAGATAAGTGCAACAAAAGGAAACTTTGGGTTAAGGGAGCAAAATCCACGTTGCTAAAGGCTCAATTTTTCTCTGAAGGCACAAAATGCAACTGCTGAATTATCTTGTGTTCACACTGGAGATTGTTTGGGACAGCAAATGTCATAGTGTTACCAAAAGAGTTCAGAACAGAGAATGGAAACAATCCAGCTGAAATAAACACTGGGAAACGTTATTTCTTTGTTTATTTAAGCAAACATAAAACTATCCATTGCAAATTTCATCAGGGTTGTGTCACTTCTCTTTCTATGATTCGTTTTTTACCTTTTACCAAGCCTTATCTCCCAGGCAGAAGCACGTAGAATAATCACTTCCTTCTTTAAAGAGTGTTAGAAAGTTTCAAAATAACAGCAGAGCTTATTGGGATGGACACATGGAAACACAAGCTGAAGAACAATAGATATATAGATATTTCACACTATAAATATGTAAACATATTGAAACAAAAGTGGGAGAAAGTTTTCAGTTTCCCTTGTGGTTTTCCAGCAGACAAGAGGCAGAATTTTAAGATCTCTAAAGCATTTAGCAAGGGTCAGTTTATTGGCTCAGGCTCTAGGAAAAATGAGATTTTTCTCTTTTAGTTGTTGTTGCAGTGTCCTGATTCCAACCTGAGAGCACACAGGGACCCCAGCATGGCATCAATGCTATCCCCTGCCAGAAGTGTGAGAGGTTAAAAAACACCTGGGAGAGATTTGGGGACCAAAAAGCTGCCACCAGAAGTGGGGAGAGCAGCCAAGGGCGGTCACTGCTCCAGAGTCCTTGGGGGAAAGGGAACTCTGAGGTGATGCCTCACGAAGTGCAACACTGAGGGTCTGCAGGCTGAAAAGGTGAAGCTCCAAACACAGCTGTGGAGTCTGGAACTCTACCAGAACAAGTTCTTTGTGACATTATTGCCAAAGGCCACGTTCAGGCCAAAAAAAAAAGGTAAAATTTAGTAAATACTGTTCACCTTTTAAAAATCACTAGGAGCAGCTGAACAGCCTTTGTGCTTTAAACTCCCCCTGTAGCAACTCCTGTGCTGGGACCTTCAGCTACTGCAATTCCATCTGTTGGAGCAGCCCATGGCAGCAGTGCCCAGGGAATGGGTACAAACCTCACCATGGCAGCAGTGCCCAGGGAACGGGTACAAACCTCAGCTGGGGCTCTGTTCCGCTCGGAGCTCAGTCCCAGCCCAAGCACAGACACTGAGGTGCTGCTGATGCTCAATGGACACAGCTGGGGATGGATGAGGAACGCTCAGATGAGAGATACCAAAATGTCAGACAGCCTACCGACTGTTGTTGCCATGAGATCCAACAGTCAACATCAGTCTGATAAGCTATCCGACAGGAAGGTACAGCCATGGCATGGCACACTCTGCAACACAACAGCTCCAGCAGCACACACCTGCCTCAGCCCAGCCTGCCCAAGGAGCAGCCTAAGATCAGCTCAGGGCTCCAGCCACCTCCTGATAATGCTAATTAGAAAGGCAAATTAATTCTTGGTGCTTACCCCCCAGGATAAAATAAAAAAAGAATAGTTCGTGAGTGGTTAGAGCAATGCAGGTACAGCAGCAGTGGGGGCTGGTGCACTGAAGAGGGAAAAGAGCCATTCTCATATAAATAAATTCTGTACATCTGAACTGGCACACGCTGAACAGAACAAATCGGACTAAAAGCGTGAGGTTAAAGGTTCTCTGAGTTCTCTGCGCCATTGCTGGGCAGACACAAAATCTGCTTTCAGCTGGAACTGAACTCTTCCCCCTCTCTTCTCCTCCACTGCCCACAGCTCTGGGCTCAGGGGCAAACACCTGAGCAGAATTTAGGATAACCAATTTTATTCTCCATTTAACCTATTTAAACAGTGACTGCTCCAAGCAAGGCACGGCCTTCCTCCTCCCTTTGCGCTAAGCAAGAAGTTCTGAAGAAAAAAAAAGAACAAAAAAAGAACAAAACAAAAAAAGAACAAAGGGTTTGAGCACCATTAGTGCAGGAAGGATGAGCAAACATGCACAGAGCATCCAAAAGTGAGAGAGGAAAAGAAGCAGCTTAAAAAGACTGACACAAGAAATTCTGGAATGATCATAAGATGACTTTATAAAGTTTTTATCTTAACTTCATTCTAAATATACAGAATAAAAAATGTTGGCTTCAGCATTTTTGACATCAACCATCTCTGCTAACATCATGAATTGGAGAGGGTGGCTTTTCCAGCGTGCAATGCAATGGGACACTGGGAATTCAGACAGAACAGCCTTACCATGAGGGACATGCAACAGTTTGTACCCGACCTGGACTCGGTTCTTTACATTTTCATGGTCTTGAAACTTATGGAAAAAGCAAACCAGCCACCCTTCAAAGGAAAACGTTACCCTCAGGTCAGTCTGAAGTTAAATTCAGGAGATGGAGAGTATTAAATCAGTTTTGCAAGTAATTTGGATGGACAACATTTATGTTAAACTCCATTTAACATCCCATTGTCCATCCTGTAAAACACAAACTCATGAAGCATTTACACCTTACCATAGAATTTATAAATTTGTCAACGAAACCGTGGCTCTAATATCCAAATTACTTTCAAAATCAAACAAAAAAAAAAAACTTGTTAACAGCAGAAAATGGGTGTTAAAAATTTTTTCCCCCTTTTGAATAATGCTGATTTTTAAACATATGAAAGGATGTGCCATTTCTTGTGTCTGCCAAAACCCATCCTGAGGGTTTTTTTCCTGTTTTTTCCAAGCTCATTTGGTTTTTTCTTCCGAGTACATCTTCTGTTGCAGTCGCTTGGCATAGCTCTGAGCCATGGAGTTGATTATGGATAAGATAAAATAACAAACCATGACAATCACCAATTTTTCAAATATCCAGGATAGCCAGTTTTCCCCCTGAAGAGACAAAACAGAAGCAGGGGGAGAATGAAGATTAGTGGACAGGACAACAGAGAGTTCTGGGTGAAAGGGGAAAAGCCTGCCCGTGTCTTTATTCCACAATTAATCAAATTAAAAGCAGGAACCAAGTGTGAGCTGACAGATTCCTGCAGGTCCCCCTGCACAGCCGACTTTGGTCCCTTGAAAGACAATGCAGGAGGAGCTGCCAAATGCACTGGGGGCAGATGACGAATCCCTGATCATTGCCAGTGTGCTCCCCTAAAAGTGATTTATTATTCCCAGTATTGTTTGGGCTCAGCTAACAATTCGTGCACTTCACAATTAGCAGCCCCTGCCTGTTCCTCGCAAAGAAAACAATCAGGTCACTGGTCAACAATGTGGGTTTTTTTTTCCAAACTGCTTTTTCTGGGTTATCTCCTCTCTTTGGTGTCCCTGAAGTTGCAGCGGTTTTCAGGGCAATTCTCAAGTTGTGCTTTTGTCAAAGGAGGGCAGCAATGCTCTGGCCAGAAATCCCTGCCCAGCAATCACTGCACATTTCCTGAGCCGGGCCAGACCCAGCTCGGGCTCTTTTGTGGTAAGAAATGGGCCAAGGGACAATTCCAACAGCGACAAGCACTGCACGTGAAATGGAACCTGGATCCATGGATTTTATCCCAAAATGCCTCAGCATTCTGAATTTGAATTGCCTCAGCCTAAAGAGTTTCATGCCCAAGCCGCTCTGTCCCACTGAAAACTCAGGATAAGTTTTTAAAAAAACTTCAAAAAAATTTTAGTTTTTTTTTTTCTGTATCAGAGGACACTTCTGCCCCTCTGAACACCGTAATTCCTTTTCCTTTTAAAGACTAAAGGCTTGGGGATTTTATTTCTCTTACTGAGCCCCAGATCCCACCGGCTTTGAAGTATCGGTGCTGCCCAGTTTGTTACCATCTCACAAGGAAAGGCAACTTTTTTTCTCCTCAAATTTAACTTTCTAAAGAGGCAGCGACTGCAGATGCAAGGCAAGGCACCGGTTTGGATTTACACTTTCATTTATTCTCTAAAGGATTTTAATCCAGCGGCACACAATTAATATTTTCAATTCCCAGGTTGCTTTTAAAATGAGCTTTTTATCTATTCCCTGGGTCAGTGCGGATCTTTGAAAAACAGAATGGGGAGTTACATTTGTAAAAAATCCAAGTCTGAGATAGGCAGGGAAAGGTAAAGTGAGCCGGGGAGGAAGGGAGGCTCTTACCTGCGGCACAGTACTGTCGGATTTGTGGTGAAGTTTTATCCTCTGAGCTTCCAAATATTCTTGAAATGGCTTCTGAAGAGAAGGACCTATACTCGGAATAGCACTGATGGAAAGTTCATCCCAGACAACAAGACAAAACAGAGGAGAAAAAAAAACAAAAACAACAAAAAAAAATTTTTTTTTTTTTAAACTTACCACTTTACCTAACCAGAACAAAGTTCAGGCTGAGGCACAGCTCAGCAGGGAGCTCGAAGCTACTCGAGCAATCAGAAACCCACGAAATAAAACACATTTCATCTCTCCATCTGATACTTCGGGAGCGATGCGTTCCCCCCAGATCCTCCAAAAACGCTTAAAAAGAAAAATCTTTCAGCGGCAGAGAGCGCTGGGGAGCGAGGAGGAGCCGGGAGCGATTCCTGGGAGCAGCAGCAGCTCCGGCCCCAATGAATGACTCGGGAGAAGCCGCACATTTATCAGCGGCGCTTCCTGCACCAACTGGTTTGAGCCGATTAATGAGGAAATGACTGGGGCTTGTGTCATCCCTCGCTTAAAACACAAACCCGGGCCCAGGCCTCGCCCCCGGCCCGGCCAAGTCCTTTTTAGGACAAGCCGTGCGTCATCCCTGCCCCAAGCCGAGCGGCAGCGAGCCCGGAGCGCCTCCCCCGAGCGGCATCAACAAAGGAACAAAGAGCGGCTCCGAGCGGGCCCGGCTCGCACAAAGCCCGGCCTAAAGCCGGGAACGTCCCGGGATGGAATGGGAGAGAGCCAGGATCACACAAAGCCTGGCCTAAAGCCGGCAATGTCCCGAGATGGAATAGGATCAATCCGGGCTCACAAAGTTCAGCCTAAAGCCGGGAATGTCCCGGGATGGGAATGGGATCAATCCGGGCTCACAAAGCCCGGCCTAAAACCGGGAATGTCCCGGGATGGGAATGGGAGAGAGCCAGGATCACACAAAGCCCAGCCTAAACCCGGCAATGTCCCGGGATAGGAACGGGATGAATCCGGGCTCACAAAGCCCGGCCTAAAGCCGGCAGTGTCCCGGAATGGGAATGGGCCAGGATTACACCAAGTCCGGCCTAAAACCGGGAATATCCCGGGACAGGAACGGCAGCACCCCCGGCAGCTTCTCCCTCAGCCCTGCCCAGGACACCCCGAACCCTTCAGAACGGGCACGGCCCTTCCAAACCTGCCCCAATTCTGATACCAATTTCAAAACCTGCCTAAATTCTGGTATCGATTCCAAATGATCAGCAGCAGCCCCACGGCCTGAGCTGTGAAATTCCCAAAGTTGGATCCAGCCCATCCTAACTCCTGCTCTCATCACTGACACTCAAATTGCAAAGGGAAGGGAGAGTCTGAATTTTGTTTAATTTTAAAGAAATCGCCGTGTTCTGCCACATTATACAACTCCCAAAATTCAGATATAAATTAAAAATGACCAGCAGCAACCCTACAGCCTGAGCTGTGACATTCCCAAAGTTGGATCCAGCCCATCCTAACTCCAGCTCTCATCACTGACCACTCGAATTGCAAAGTGAAGCGTTTTTTGTTTGAAGGAGTTTTAATTTTAAAGAAATCACCATGTTCTGCCACATTATACAACTCCCAAAATTCAGTTATAAATTAAAAATGATCAGCAGCAACCCTGCAGCTTGAGCTGTGAAATTCCCAAAGCCCAGCCTAACTCCAGCTCTCATCACTGACCACTCCAATTGCAAAGGGGAGATTCTGAGTTTTGTTTAATTTTAAAGAAATCTACATTATACATTATCACACACGTGGTTTTCTACATTTAAAAACCTCACCTAAATTTTGATCAGTTGGTTTTATTAAACCCACTCCTGCTGCCACTGCAGGGAGGGTTTAGGAAAAGCCTCCAGACCCAAGTTACCCCAGGTGTACAACCAGGAGTTGTTCCATTGTCCCAGTGCCTCAAACCATTCCCCTCCTGATCTGACACCATATTCCCCTTTCCAGGCTGAAGCCCAATTAAAAAATAACAGCTTTCTAATTTTAGGAATTTATGAACAGCACCAAACAAAGTGTCTCATTGTGCTCCAGTAAATCTATTTATTGCCTCCATGGCCAGGGGCAAAGGAGGATTTTGGAACCCATTTCCCAGCAGAAATGTTCGTTCCCTGTGATTCACCACCCGGTGAGGAAATTCTGTGCCTGGACTGGTAAAAATTCTGGGAATAAAAAAAAAACCCAGTGGACCCAAAGCACGTCCCTTTTCCATTTATTTGACACAAGATTGGAATATTCCAGAGCATCCCCAGATTGCAGATCCCAGCCCTGGGAAAAGTTCTGCAGGGACTGTGGAACACCAGGAACTTTCTGAGCTTTCTGTTCTTCCTCAAAGAATTCCTGGGAGCCCTAGAGAGGGACTGCAAGGTAATGGTTTACTTTTGAACTTGTGCACGATTATGAAATGAGGAATATTTAAATGATGAGGGATCAATGATTAACAGGGTGGTGTTGGAATGACTCCGCTCCTCAGCGAGAGCTGAACTCGGGCAGTGCCCGAATCGAATTAAACACATAAAAAACCCAAGTTCAGAGGCTTGAGGTGCATCAAAACAACATTTCAAAATTTTTCTCACTAAATAATTCACTTTTTATATCTTTTTCTGGGCACGACTATTAGTTAAGTGCACAAAATTAATTTTATCAAAGTTTTGAGGAACTGCAAGATCCTGAATGCAAGGACCTCAGCTCCTATTTTTTGTACATTTGTAAAGACTTTAATTCTGGAAAAAATGTGTATAGATTTAAATAAGGATTAAAAAAAAAAAAGCAGAGGAAAATTTAGAAAATCAGGAATCCACATGAAATTCTTGAAATCCCATCTCGGCAGCACTGTATCAGTTACTGGTGCTTTTTTGGACAAAATGAAATAATTTAATCGCCCAGTTATGTGCCACCTGATATCTGAAATGTCAAAATCTTAAAAAGAATTTAATTAATGAGAAATAAAGGAGTTGTGTGTCCCTGCAAACCTCGGAGATCCTTCAGTGCCGATGCCAGCGGGGAGGGAGGAATTCAGGATGGATTTTGTGGGATCCAAATTTGCATCACAATTCGTGCACTCAGCACCTCCAAAAAAGCCCAAATTTCACAGGAGATGCTGGAAGAGAAGCCCGGGATAATCCAAGCCCAATTCCCTGTTCCTTCGGGAATCAAACCCATTGTCTTTCAAACCCAGAATGTGCAAGGAGAAATTCTGATTCACAAGTTGTTTTCAAAACCCTTAAAGTTAAATATTAAATTTTCCTTTGGATTCTCTGCTAAATTTTAAAGTTTCACAAGGAATTCAAACTGAGATCAAGCTTCCCAAAATTGCAGTAATCCTAAATTCACTAAAATTGTAACATTTCAGTCAAAAACATAATTTCCATTTTAATACAACAGAAATTCCCATTAAAATTTGGATTCACTGAACAAACCACTCTTGGTGCCTGTTTTCAGAACAATTACCTGGTATTTGTAATTAAACAGATGCACGTTTTTTTTTTTTTAACTCAGTGATAAAGTTTCTATCCAAAAGACAAATTTTAAAGCTCTTTTTCCAAAAAATAAAACAAAAATCCCCGTCTGTTTGCAGCACCACATGACAGCAAAGTTACACGAGGATTATTTTTAAAATGACACCAAGAACCTGCAGAATCTGAGTTCTCCAAAAACCTCCAGCCCAGTTACAGCAAATCTGTGTTTAAATTTCTTCATTTGCTTTTCCAAGAACAACTGTCAACAGTTGCACCTCAAATGGTTTCACTGCTTGTTAAATGATTTTTGGAAAATTTTAAATCTTTTTAACAGAACCTCTGGAACTACAGAAAGATTTTTCTCAAAGGCACCAGGATGAAGCATCAAACCTGGAGGAGAAAAAATTGTATTTTCCCTGGGCCAGTTTACAAAAAGTGGGAAGTTTTTTGATATTCCAGTCATCTGAGTTTTTACTAATATTAAAAATATTTATTTGTAACTATTTAATGATGATTTTTGCACTTCTAGAAGGGATAATTTTCATCTTGAGTGACTGAAATTTCTCAGTCTGTGCTTTGAGAGGTTGGGAACACTCAGGGAATTCATTCCAACTCTGCTAAATCCTGAAAGTCTCTAACAAATGCTGCTCCTCAGTGTCAGTGCACCAATATCTCACAAAAAATCTGTCACACCATAAATTTGGATATAAAATCCCCATTTTATCAAGGCACATGTGGATATTTGAAAAGAGAAGTTGCCACTGTAGACTCAAATTTTGGGAACAAAACCATGAGATTTTTTACAAATTAAAATTTAAAAGTTTATGGAATTGTCTCACTTATTACAGACCTTGAACACCAAGTGATGCTGATTAATAACCCTGAGCTGTTCTTTAATTCCTGACTGAATTAAAAATTAAAAATGTGAATGAGAAGCTCAGTGTAGGCAGCCCTGAGCGACCCCTGTGAACAACTGGGATCCATCCCCAGTGGGATGCTCAGGAAACTGGGAGCACTGGGAAGGGGTCACAAACACGGGAGTTAATTGAATTTAATTGAATTTAATTGAATTTTATCATGGAAATTGTAACCTGCAGGGAAAGCAGAGCCCTGTGGGGGAAAAGAAGGTGCAAACAAGGCTGGACACACCTGGGGAAGGTGATGCAATATTGAGTCACAGCCCCATTTTATGGATAATCCCTCCAATATTCACGGCCTGGAAAATCCCTCACCCTCAGACTCCACACATTCAGCGCAGGTTTTGCCCAGATTTGGTTTTTTGGAAAAAAGAGAAGAGGGAAGAGCAGCACAAATGTGGGTCTGGGAGAGCCCAGGGCAGGGAGGTGACACTGCAGCATCCCCAGAGACCTGCCAGGACCTTCTGCTCTTCCCAAATCCTTTATTTCAATCACACTTGGACAGCCAGGCCAGGGAGGGAAGGCAAAGGCTTTCACCTTCCCAACATTTATGGAAAATATCATTAAACAATCCCACCAACACCCATTGTATGAGGTTCCCATTTCTCCATTCCCCTGGGAGAACACAAGAAAAATCCATCCTGCAGCCCACTGCAATAAAACACTTAGGAGTAGGCACCAAATTTTAGTATTTTAGTATTTCAGTATTTTAGTATTTTTATATTTTAGTATTTCAGTATTTTAATGTTTTAGTGTTTCAGTATTTTAGTATTTCAGTATTTTAGTATTTTAATATTTTAGTGTTTTAGTATTTCAGTATTTTAATATTTTAGTATTTCAGTATTGCAGTATTTTAGTATTTCAGTATTTAGGGTATTTTAATATTTTAGTATTTCAGTATTTCAGTATTTCAGGTATTTTAGCCACCCCTTCCCTCAGAGGTTTCACTCCAGCATGGTGGTATCTGCTTTGGAAGTCAGATATTCTAAAAACCATTGAAAAAGAAATTCCAATGGAAATATTTGATGCCACTGGGCAGTCAGCAAAGCTGATTCATTTGCACAACGTGTCCCTTGTCTCAACAGGGCACCTTTCTTCCTGTCAGCCCTCTGAGCCTTCAATGGTTAATTTTTTTCCAGACAGTGATCTAAACTGGCTCAACGGTTAGTATTTTAATGAGCTGTCATTTCCTGTGCTGATAAAGATTCTCACAGTATTTAAACCATCCATTTCCCCGAGGCTGCACCACCAGCAAAGACCCTGCAGTGACTCAGAGGGGCTCAGCCTGAGCCTGACTCAGCCCTGGGAGCTGGGGCTGCCCAAAACTGGGGTCAGGCTTAGGGAAACCTGGGGCTGAGGCTGCCCAAAACCGGGGTCAGGCTTAGGGAAACCTGGGGCTGGCACTGCTCAAAACCTGGGTTAGGTTTAGTGAAAACTGGGACTGCCAAAAACCTGGGTTAGGTTTAGGGAAACCTGGGGCTGCCCAAAACCTGAATCCTGGGAGCTGAGGCTGCCCAAAACCTGGGTTAGGTTTAGGAAAAATGTGGGGCTGCCCAAAACCTGGATTAGGTTTAAGAAAAATGTGGGGCTGCCCAAAACCTGAGTCCTGGGAGCTGGGGCTGTTCAAAACCTGAATCCTGGCAGCTGAGAGTGCCCAAAACCTGAATCTTGGGAGCAGGGGCTGCCCAAAACCTGGATTAGTTTAGGAAAACCTGGGGCTGCTCAAGACCTGAACCCTGGAGCTTGCCAAAGCTGGAGCAGATCCCTTCCCAGCCAAACCTGGGCTCTCCAGCCCCTGAGGAGCATCCAGAGCCCCCAGCTCCCACCAGCACCCCAGCCTCAGCACAGCTCTGGAGCTGAGCTGGTTTTGTGCCCAGAGCTCTGAAATGGCAGCAAATAAATCTGGTTTATGGTCAGGGATCAACAGGAAGGCTTTGGGGTTAAAAGGCTCCCTGGCAGCTCGATTTGCTTTATGGGATGAGGGAAGGAAAGATCTTGGTGGAGGTTACAAAGCTCAGCTGGGCCAGGGCTGACCTGGCTCCACCTGAGACGCTCCAGTGGCCAGGGCAGCCCAGAGGCTCCAGGGCTTTCTTCCTTGGGACATTCTGTTTTGTTCAATCAATGCTTTCAAAATGAGCAATTGCAACATCTCTGTCCTCAGCTCTGCTCACTGCTGCTCTTTGGAACGAAACCTCTGCTTGCTTTTTCAAGATTCCTTTTCTGAAAACTCAATTTAGGGAAAAAACCCCCTTGCTTATTCAGAGTTAAATCCTTCAAGCCTTTTGCAAATAAACTCTTCTAATTCTGTTGTGATCCACTGGAAGGCTTTCAACACCAAAGCTGCTCAGATTTCAGCCCCATCTGTGTCCCTTTGAGGCCACTGAAGCCATTTTTGTGTGGAGCTGCTCTGTGGTGCTCAGGACACATCCCCAGGGTTCTGCTGAACCTGTGGCAGGAAGGTTGGTGAGTTTTGAACCAGCCATGTCAGGGGTATTGGTTTAACCTTCCACAATTCCTCCCAGGAGGTTGAGAAGCCCCTGCCCAGCTCTTCCCACCCTAAAAAAAGATTTCTGGTTGCCCCTTTATCACTTCTTGCCTTGTGTTCTAAACAAATAACCTCAACCTGTATTGTAAATTATTTTTGACTAAAAAAACCCCAACAATCTTTAAGCAAACTTTGCAGTTACCTCAGTCACCATGATCTCATTTGTGCTTTTTTGGTGAAAGGAACACCACGCTCCCTTTACCAGCATCAACTGAGATTAAGTTGTAAGCAAAGAATTATGGCACAAGAAATAGCAGCAAACTGGTTTGTCCAGGCAATGCTTCCAGTACCTGTGACCAAAAAACTGCTTTTCTTTCAGCTGTGCAACCACTCAGTGCCCTGCAGAGCTGGGGAGGGTGGAAAGCTGCTCCACAAAAACCTCTGGGTTAAAGTTTAGCACTTGAGCAGCACTGATATTTTTGGATGGATTTTGCAGAGTTTGTTGGATTCTCAGAGGTAACACCCACGAGAAGGGACTTAAAAATCAAAGCAGCCAAATCTCACTGGCTCCTGTTTTAACTCCAAATCAGTTTTTTCTCTCAGTAATTAACAGATGAGTCTTTTAGAAGTAACAGTCGGAGAAGCTGTGGCTGCCTCATCCCTGGGATGGGACTGGAGGAGCTTTAGGAACCCTCCCAACCCAAACCACGCTGGGATTTGATTTACAGGTAGGAATTACTGCTTTTGCTGTAGGATCCACCCCTGGACCTGAGCACCTCTGGCAGGAACAATCCCCAACACTTCAGCCCACGAGTTCATCATTAACCACAGGGCAGGGTGGGATTTCTCCCTAAAAACATAGAATTTTTTTTTCCTGACCATTTCCAGAATGGATGGCCACATTTTTAGTGGATGCTTTGAGAACTACTTCTTAGTGGTCTTCTGGGAATTCTTAATCCACATTGAAAACTGCCCCTTCCCAGAAAACAGAAAACATCACCCTGCTCTGAAGCACTTGGTGACTTCACAAACAGCCTGTGGCTGTAGGTAAAAAACAGGAACAGAAAGGCTGAGGAGCCAAAAAACCCCACAACACACATGATAATTAAATATTTCAATAAATCAGCAATTGAGAATTGTGGAAGTGACAGAACACAGAATTCCTGCAGGATCCTCTCCCAGCACTGAGGCACCAGAGCAGGAGCAGGTTGGTGATTCCAGCACCTCTGGAAATGCTCCTCAGCTTGGATTTCCACCCCACACCACCCCCACTTCTCAAACTCATTTATCTCCCTCATTCCCAACAAGGTTTGTTGCCACCACTCATCCTCTGCCCTGGTTTTGTTCTCCAGCTCCCACCAAAAAAATTCTACAAAAATTTAAAATTTTCTGTAAACAGCTTCTTCATTTCCTGCCATGTTTTCTTTTTAGTTTGCTTTTTAATTTAATTAATAGAAAATGTATTTTATGAACTGTTTGTAATGGAGACCTAGACAAACCCGTAAAATCAAATTAAAGCAGTGAGGGACCCAGCAGCACCCAGTGACAATAAAGAACAACGAACCAGCTTTGCCTTTTGACTAAAAATCACATAATTGTCAAGAAATTCTCCCTGGCTTATAAAATCAGATATTCTCAGACTTTATCTCCCAACTTAATCTTCTGTCTAGGTTCCATTTATCCTGGATATCAGCATGCTCATTATTTTCAGGTATTGTGCTCAGATATTTCCTATTGTTTAAGAGCAACAGCCCAGACAAAGAAAGTCTAAAAGTCATTGTGGTGGATAGAATTTGATTAAAATAAAGTTACTGACCATTAAACAGAGCTCTGTTTTAATTCAATAACAGGGCTTTTAGAGCAAGGTATTGTTTAACATGTTTGAGGCTCCCCTCTAACAGCAATTGATGAGGTAATGCTGGAGACAGCTTGAGAAAAGTCAAGGATACCAGGACATTCCAAAATTCTCACTGTCTCCCAGGAACATTTTTAAACTCTGACATCAACCCTCCAATAAAACCCCAATCCAGCAGAGCTCCTGTGAATGCACTCGAAGTAATTCAATGCAAAATTATCTCCAAGACAGATGAAGTAGGAAAAATCTACTGGGTTTGGCTGCAAGCACCCACAGGAGAGTAAATCCTTGGAAATGTACCTGAGCTAGGGGCAGATCAAACTGTCTGCAGTGATTGATGCTGAGAAAAACTCAGGGTGCTTAAAAGAAACCACATTTCTCTCTCTCTCCCTCCCTCCCTCCCTTTTTTAAAACAATGTTCACAGCAACAAATTCATTCTGAGTTTTGGTACAGAGCAGAAGATCAGGATTAATAAAGCCAGGATTTGTTTCATCAGTGAAATGCCCTGCAAGGTTCTCCTGACACTCCTTTTCCTTGTACAGCACCAGTGCCTGGAGTTTTGTTTAAAAAAAAAATTATTTCCAGACATTCCTCCCCTGAAACTTTTCTTGAGGAGTGTGGCTTTCATGTGAAAATAGTTATTACACTTTGGGCAGCCAAATACCCATTTACCCCAGAGAAGAAATCTTGGAAAAGCAGGAATACCTTAATATTTATTTTATGGATTTATATTAGGTTGGAATAATTTTAGTTTAAAAAAAGCCAAACCAAACCTTCTCAAAATCAGGACACTTTATCCATTTCTACTGAATTTAGCAGAATGGGGGTCAAACTCCACACACCAAATTTCTCATTCTGATGTTTTCTGAGTGATTTGATGTTGTAAATGTACAAGGTACTTCCAGTTAAGGAGGATTCTGGAACACTGCATAAAATCTCAGGTTTTAACATGGAACAATGGAATTTTATGATTTTTTTCAATTATCTTTTTTTTTTTTTGCCATAGGATCCCACCACACCACTGCAGAAAACCCAGGGCAACCATCCCATCTGCAGCTCTGAATGCAGGGATCTGTGAGTGGAAGAGCTCAATTCTGGTTTGGGGTGAAGCCTCAGTGCTGATCCCACAACCCTGAGCCTCAGGGCCAGCAAAAATCTCCAAGGTCTGGAGGGGGAAAAGGAGCTGCAAGTGAGACCTAAACCTAAATGAGACCAAAACCTGGAACAAAGCACAGCCTGAGCACATCTGAGCTGCCTCCTCAGTAATTTTCCATTAATGGGTGCAGGTATTAATTACTGAGCTGGGGAATTACTCACCCGATGAGGGCCACCATCTGCTCCACGATGTGTTTGCTGAAGGTGATGATAACAAAGAGTTTCTGTGGGAGAGAAAAGAGCAGTCACAGAGAGCCTGGAGCCCAGGGAAAGCCCAGACTATGCTGGGGGGACACTTTGTGCTCCTTCCCAAGCAGCTCCTACCCAGCTTTCCCTCCTCCCCTCTTTATTTTCCTCTGGAAAGAGGCAGGAGATAACAAAAAAAAAAAAAAAAAAAGCAGTTGATTTTCTGCCTCTGTTTGCTGCCAGTTTGCATTTCTTGCAGTGTTTTTGTAGCCTGGTGCTGCCCATTCTCATCCTCCCCAAACTCCCATTCCCAGAAGCTCCAAGGTCACTTTACTCCATCAACAAAGTCTGAGTGGAAAAACAGCCAGAGAGATTCCCAGCCTCTCACACAGAGGGGAAAATAACGGGTGTGAGCCCCCTGTTCAAACAGAAACAACCAAAAATACCCAGTGCAGAACAAAGAAAGAGCCTTTGGGCACCTGTGAGGTTGGGATAAAACAGAATAATCACAGTCCTAACCCTATTCCAAAATGTATCCAAAAACTCTGCATAAAAACAGTTTATCAGAGCAAATGAAAATCAAACCTAGCAAGTTTTACCCCTAAATAAAAATCAAACCTTTACCCATGAAGCTATAATTTCAAAAATAATATTTAATCATATTAAAACATAAACTTGAAATACAATTTCAACCTTACAAGAAAAACAGCCCATGATTTATCTGATACAATTTCACAAAATAGAATAACTCTTCATTTCCTACTAACAATAAATTTTTAATACTAATTGTTGTTCTTAGGCAAATCAGAATTTAAAAAATGATATGAAGTGGACATAATTTTAATAAGGAGGTTAATAGAAAAAGAGTCCTGGGATGGCCACTGCACCAGTCCCTCACTTCCTGTCTGAACATTGCATTAAAAGCCTTTTCCATGACTCTCACATTTCCTAAATTCCAAGTCCAGCCAGATCACTCCAAAAAATCAAGGCTATTGCACAAGGGTGTGCTTGAAAAAAAGAATTCTAAAAGCTGAGCCTATTACAAAATCTGATGATTTACCAACTGTACAAGGCACTGGGAAATGTTTTTTCACTTACATGGGATCTGAGTGTGGAGCACTATAAATTACACAGCAAACACTGTGGTAGCTGAACAAGGCAATTAAAATAATAAAAGGAATACTGATCTGATATTATTTCACTTTTCTGTGCTGCCAGAACACATTTTAGCCAACACACGGAATTTAAAGCAGAAGAAAATTCAGATAATACAAAAATAAGTGTGGAGAAAAAGCTGTTCTCTCCCAAGAAATGGAAGAATTTCCAAACCTATTTTTATTTTCTGTTTAAGCACTGGGCAACATAAAATAAAAAATGACGGGAAGAAAGGGCAAAATAAAGATTTTAAAGCAGCTTGATGAGGCTGGAACACAAATGATTTTACACTAAAAAGCTTCTGCTATTTTGATGGGAGTCACAGCAGAGATTTCCAAACAACAGAGGCACAGGCAGTGCAAAAACCCAAACTCAGCCGAAAACATCCCAAACACAGCTCACGCTGCAGCCCTGACCACACCAGAAAATCCCCCAGGGAATCCAAACTTCAGCTCTCCTCGGACCAGGGTGACGCATTTGCGAGCACAACTCCAACATTTTGTGCAAACAACTGGATTGTCAAACCCAGCACATCTGGCACAGCCCTGAGCGAGCACAGCCCGGCAAAGTTCCTCTGCAGAGCAACTGGGACACCAAAAATCGCTGCCCCAGCCCCAGCAGAGCAGCAAATCCAGCCCAAGGGGGCTGGCCCAGCCCTGCAGGGCTCACCGGGGTTTTCTCACCCTGCTAAAAAGGGCACACTGCGAAGTGCTGCTTACCAAAAAGGGAGTTCACGCTCAGTGGCAGTCTGGTAAAGGCCATAGGTAAATACCTTGGCTAACCACCAATTTCCTGAGTGGGCCAGCAGCTATAAATTACTCACTTGCCACGGTTTGGAGGAGCCCAGCAGCTGCTTTATTGTAAATCCCTTGCACCAAATTAATTTCCATGGCTTCGGGTCGGGCAAGGAGACTCCAGGATTCATTCCCAAGTGACACAGTGGAACAGGCAGGGAAAGAATCAAAGGTTTGACTTGCCTGGATGTGCATTTTAATCACGGCTTTTCCAATCAAGGTTGCACCGAAGAAGGTCCAGAAGGGAACCAGAAAGTGGCCACAAGTTATCCCAGCCAGGTCAAACAGGGGGTTTGGGATCTGTGGAGTGAAGGGAAAGAGGTTCAGGAATTGCTGTACACATTGGATGGACAGGAACACGACAGACTCTGAAATTCTGAAAAATGAACATTTCCCCTGCTCCAGCTTGACCCAAAACTCTCGTGTCTCAATAATTACAGAAATGTTGGTGTGGCACCACATAAGTTATGATGTCTAGCTGGGGTTGAGCTAGACAAAGTCCCAGACAATTCCATTCTCATGGTCCCTCCTTACCCCTGGATCCTGAAAAAAAGCTAATGAAAAGTTTTCCATGTGAAGTGCACGGAAACCACAGCAAAGCCATTTTGAGTGATTTATCAAATTTTCTCTCTGACAAGCACATCACTCTTGGAAGCCAGAGTTCCAACTGATCCCCAGTGATTTCCAGCTGAGAAACTACATTAAAAACTGGCATTTATAGTCATATGTATCCAGTTTAAAAGCACTGATTAGATTTTATTAAGCATATGCATTTCATTTAAAATTAAAAGAATTTTTTATTATTATTAAACTGCTGGCCTGACTTTTGGTATCGTGATACTATCTGTAAAATATTTTTGAAATGAAACCAAGAAAGGATCTGAATTCCAACCTTTCCCTCTCAGTCTGGAGCACAGGGGCAGTGTTTGAGCAGGGTCACTCCCAGGAGCAGCGTGGCACTGGGGTGACACCACTGCTGGTGTTCTGTGACTTAAATAAAGGGATAAAGAGTGCAGATTGGGGAAGAATAAATTCAGATTGATGAGGAAGAGATCTGAAATGGCTGGCACAGTCCCTGAGCACTGAGCAGGCTCCACCTGGGCTGCAGAGCTGGACAATGATTGACTGCTCAGCATTCTCCTGGCTGCTCCTGCCTGCTCTCAGGGCATTCTGTTGGCTCACAGAACGTTTTAATCCCTGCAGTGAGTTTTGGGCAGGGTGCTGGGGGTGTCTCTGAGCACACCATGGGCAGAAGTCACTCAGCACAGGCCCAGGAGGGTGTCTGAGCAGCCAGCACTTGGTACTGAGAACTGCCCAAAAAAAGCCCACAAAAGCAAGAGGGCAAATTCTCACCAGTCACAGCGAGGAACTTGGGGGCTGATTCTTGCTTTGTTCCTTCCTCAGAGCTGCCTTTATATAGAAATAAACTCCAGACTATCCTGACTTTCTTCTTGCCACTAAACAACATGACAGCCAGTTGACTTCACTGGATAAGCTCGCAGAATTCCAATTTCCATTTGATGGTGTTTTTATGCAGCATTTAGAAGCCACCACTTGAGAGACAAGGACCCACAGCTGGGACAGTCATTACCACTTCACCAGCGAGTTCTCCACTCATAAAAAACCATATTAAATAAAGCTCTGCCTAAAATCCAGAAGGAAAACCACAATTTCAAGGAGATGAGACACCTGGCAGAGCTGGTGGGGGCAAGGAGCACACATGGGGGGCTGCTCTCCTTCCTCTTCCTCAGCCAGAGGTGCCACACACAGGCACAGCTCTGCATCCCTGCTTTTCCAAGCCTCTGGAAGCTCTCAGCTCTGCCTTGCTCCTGCAGTTGTTGTTTGAGCACATTTACAAACCCCCAGGTGTGCCCTGGTGCATCCTCATCCCTCCCCCAACCCAGCTGCAGCTCAGGGCCTGAGCAAGGCCTGGGCAGCAAAGTGGGGGAGAAGTTAAACAAATGTTTAAATATTACTCAGCAGGAACTGCGGGGTGTTTACAGGCAGCTCTCGTGTTTACCAACTCCTTCCTCCTCCTCCTCCACTCCTCCACCTTGCCCAGGCTCATCCCTGCCACCTCCAAGCTGTGCTGGTGACAAGGACAGGGGACAGCTGGGGCAGGGATGTGTCCCAGGACTGAGTCAGAGCTCCTGAGAGCTCCACTCTGAACTTCAAGGCCTTTTAAAGGATTAGTGAGCAGGGGCTTTATGTCAGCCACTGTAATCAGATTAATTCCAACCCAGGTTATCCACATCTGAGCAAGCAGTTGGCTGTGTCATCTTTACAGTTTAGGAAACCAAGAGATGCTGTGGAGTGTGGAGTGAAAGCCTCAGCAGCTGGGTAATGTTGTTATTCCAGAAAAATGGGACTGAGGGGTCCCACTCTTCACTGCAATCACACCCCACAGTTTGTGTGTGGGATGAAGAACAAGGCACACCATTCCTACCAGTTCCAGAGAGAGATTTAAACATCCAATGTTATTTTCATTATTCTGAAAGAAAAGCATTATCCTACTCAAAAACTAAAACAGCATCACTGGAGAGGCTCCTTTCACCTCTTGATTAAAAAAAAAAAAACCCATGAGCACTTTGTAGCTCCACAGCCAAAACTGAAATTGGTTTCCTTTCTCTGCCCTCTCTGGTTCCTAATGACCCAAAGAGCAGAGGGGAGGGTTGGAATGGATGGACACCCACACCAGAATTTCTGAAGATGATTTTCCACTCTCCAACCCATGCACACCTTTTGATTTGAGGATGTCAAGAACGTCAAACACAATACATCAACACCTAAAGAAACCATAACACAGCCCGGCAGATTCTGTTTCTCTGAGCAGCACAGAGATCACAGAAACTGCAAACAAAACCAAATTCCATGGCAAGGCATCCAGCTGCAGTTTGTGGCCACAGATGCCCCTGTTGTGTGAAAAACTCACCGAGGCACAGGCCAGGATCCCAAAGAAGCCAACCCTCTGCACCAGGTTCTGCACCGCCACTTTAGCCCGGGAAGCAAAGTCCTGCAAAGAGCAAAACCAAAATTATTCACCAGGAAAGACCCACCTGAACAGAGCTCACAATGGGTGTGATCCCCAGGATTTCCTCACTGGGAATTGGGAGGAATTTTCAAGTTTGAAATGCTGAGTTTAGGGGGACGATCGTGGTGCTGGGGTGGAAATCTGAGCACTGAGTTTTGTTTTTGCAAACCCTGAGAGTGGAACTAAGCTGCCCCTGCTATGGAAAAATCTTTTCCAGTTTTTATTCCCCCATATCTCTGGATTGCCAGTGCTGCTTGCACCTTATTCCTTAAACAAGCAGGGGGAATGAATCCCTCCAATGCCATTTCCAGTGGTAAAAAGGAACTTTCTGAGAACAGAAAGAGCACAATAATCCCATTATATCCTTAGATCTGCTCTCCCAAACCCAGGATCTCAACCAAAACAGCCAATTGCAGGCACTGCCCACAACAAACTTGTAAAATTCATTAAAATCCAGAAAGTTGAGCCCAAAATTTCTTTAAAAGCAGGGAAGGGGCAGCCCCTGTGGCTGTACAAAGCTGCCTCCTTTCATTTTGTGATCAGTCCTTACTCCTGAAGATTCAAATTTGCCCAACAGCCAAGAAACCCCTTAAAAAAAAAGCAAAAATAAAGATTCTCACAAGCAGCTGCTTTGAATGTGAGAAGGGAATTTACAGGAGATAAAATTCTTTTGAAGCAAAACTGTCCAGAAAAATAAAAGCAAGGTCAGTGCTCCCTACTCAGGCTCAGCCACAACAGTTCCAGAAAGCTGGGGATCCTTGGGAATAGCAAACATTAAAAAATAATTATCCATTCCTTTTAAAAAAACCTACAAATAAGCAATACAATTCTGATTTTCCAGGAGCAATGCAATAAATCACACAAGGAAATGACTTTAATCAATAATTAATGATATTCTAAATTCCATCCTTTACTACTGAATTGTAGAATTTAGAATATCATTAATTATTGATTAAAGCAATTGCAGTGTAATCCAGAAAAATTACATTTATGCAATTTTAACTTTGCTGCAGCTCTGTTGAAACCTTAAATACTACACACTAAAGAAGGAAAACTGCAATTATTTTACAATGTTCTTGGATATTATTTAAATGTTGAGCTGTGGAATTAACAAAATTTTCTGTGGCAGATTAAAAAATAATAGATCAGTGATGAGACCATTTGCTTCTTTTTACACCCCTTTTTCAAGTGGTAACTTTTCTCCATTACTGTGCTTTTAAATTCAGAATTTAAAAATTAAAAAAAAAAAAACAAA
>PYHW01010732.1:2213305-2294588 GCA_013186435.1 Turdus rufiventris
AAAAAAAAACCCAAAACAAAAAAAAAAAACCCAAAAAAACAAAAAAACAAAAACAAAAACAAAACAAAACAAAACAAAAAAAAAACCAAAAAAACCCCAATTATTAATCAAGTCAGAATAATTCCACTTATTGTATTTAATTCCTGGGAAAGGAACTCAAATTAAAACTGAAAGAAAAATGCCAAAGAAATGAGATTTTCTAAATCTTTCCGTGGGACATTTTTAACTACAGGAGAATATAAAAAACCTCTAGAACATCCTAGAAAGGTGAATTTCCACACTCTGACCAGGAGTTACACCTTGGGCTCACGATTACAAAATGGAAGGGATGAACCATTCGCTTTTGAAATGAAAATTTTCCCACTGTAGGAAAATCTTTCTCATTGTTTTCCTCGTAGGATCCCTACAGAACCCGAGGGATTAAACTGACACCAAACCCTCGAGTTTATTCTGATAGGAAACAATCTGCAAAGCAAAACTAAATTTTCTGATTTCTTTTTTTTTGTTGTTTTTTTTTTTAATTAAAAGAGCGAATTTTGACACAAATTGTTACAAACAATTAAACATGACAATGTCCTGAGACCAAACCCAAAATTCTTGCGACACCCAGGGCAGCTCCTGCTCCAAGCCCCAATTCCCTGGTGGTGAATTCCCAGGAAACAGAACCCAAAAAAGGGGATCCCAGCTCCAGGGACACCCCCAGGAATTGGGATGGAAATATAAATATAAATTTAAAAAAAATTTATATAACTATAAATAAAATAGCCAGGATTTTCTCCAAAAAAAAAACCAACCCAGCTCTCCCAATTCCCCAGACAACACAGGAGTGAAAACCAGGATTTGGGATTTCTTTACAAATGAATTTAACACCACCAAGTCCAAAGCAGATTTTGTCCTTGGGAAAGGTGTCCTGGATCAGTTCCCTCCTCAGGGATTTCTTAGTGTGCCCAGAATATTTTCAGTTCCTCTTTTCTCCTCCATTTCCCAAAGCTCAAGGGCTTGGAGCAATATTTTCACTTTTATAAGCCAATAAATATTTTTTTCCTTGCAGCTCCATAAATCTGATGGCAAAGCATCTTTAAAATCAAACACTCCAAGACAATTATTCAAATGGTTCTGTGATTTATTTGCATGGATGTTGTTTCTGTGCTGATTTTCATTTATTATCTTTTACTGTGTTGCTAATGCACTGCTGCATTCATTTTCACAAGCTGGAATTGGAAATAAACTCTCTAGCAAATAACCTATAAACTAATTATATATTTAATAAATATATCATTATAATTATATATATAAATTAACTGTATTAACTTAGGGTAGAGCACAGTGCACCATTTTAAACCAAATTTCTTAAAAAGAACCAGCTTCCCTCACCCACATTTCTCAACTACAAAATTCAAAGCTGTCTTGAAATTAGAATTTCCCCTCCAGCTAAAAACATATAAAACATTAAAAAGCTAATAATGAAGGTCTTAAAAAAAAAATTAACAAGTTTGTCTCAAAAAAAACCTCCAAACCAAAAGCAATGTTGGAGCAAATTTTCTCACCTTATTAATTCATAACTTTATTTTTTAAAGTTATTGCTCAGCTTGTTTCTTTGTTAAGTTTTGGTTTTACATTGTCTATAATGAAATACTTCATGGAAAGCAAAATTTTAAATTCTAAAAATTTAATTCAAGAACTTGTCATTTGTCTTTCTTTTTTACAAATTTTTGAAATAAGCCAAAAGGCAAATTAAAGAATTTTTTGTACCTGTTTTCTATGATCTATGAATAATTGGCAGGGTAATAAACCCACCAAGGTTACAAGAAAACTGAATTCCAGCCTCCACATTTACTCTGAAAAACAAGTTCAGAACTATTTCTCTTTGGTTCCTTCCTTAAATTTTGTTTGACAAATCTTTGCGACATCTGCAACAATAAAAAAGCTGAAAAGTTTCATTTCTCCCAGAATACAATCCCCAGTTTCACAACTTTTACCTATTTCACAACAGAATTTTGTTTTTCTTTTCTGAAGCCTGCATGGGGAATCTCTTCTCTATTTTTTTAAGCATTTGAAAGAAAAGAAAACAACTTTCTGCTTTAAAAAAATAATATTATCTTATACATATTGATATGAAAAGAGACAAAAGTTCAGCTACTTACAGGCAAACCATTTTCCCCCCAAATTAAAGTTTCTAGACTGGAGTGGCCTCTCAGCTAATTGTGATTCATTCTTTAGAACATTTCAGGATGCTTTAGCTCACTGTGTCCCTTTCAAAGATGATTTATTTTTTGGGGGGGTTTGGAAATAGATTTCCTGTGAGTGCCACAGCGCAGGCAGAGGAAGGTTAAATGATTAAACATGACTTCATTGGGTTAATCATCAGATCCCAAGAACTGGGCTGGAACAGAGGCACACAAAGGTCAGGGATGATTCCCCAGCCCCAGCTGGCAGCTCAGGGTTGGGAGAATTCTCCTGGATCTGGAAAAGGGATTTTTTCATCATTTCATCGACCCCAGGGGCTCCATGGGACAAGAAGTTCCCAAAGTTCCAGATCTAAAGGGATTGTAAAGAGAATTTCCATGTTCTGCCAGTGTCCTGTGTAAATATGGAACTTACATCTTTTCCTCAAAGAGAGAATGGACAACCCTAAATTAGAAAGCTTTGCCCCATCCCTTTGTTTTATTTATTCCATTTATAATTTCATCTCTCTCTTCTTTCTCCTCTCACTATGAAGTTGGTGAGAGAAGAACAAGCACCTCACCAGTTAACCAGTTTAACCAGCTGATTTAACTACCAGGCTCAAAGAAAAAAAAATTAATAATTTTTTTTCCTCTTTTCCCTCTGTAACAGAACAGTCACAATTAATTGTTCCCACTGAAATTGTGAAGCCTCTTTTTTTTTTTCCACTCTGCAAGCACAGAGCTGGTTGATTGATCCACAGGAGTAGTTGGAGATATCCAAGGAGCTCTGAATAATCAGAGTTGGACTGAATCCCACAGAAAAAAACCTGTACCACTCTCCCAACTCTGCTCTCTGAAGCCTGCACAGATTATGCAATGGGACAGTTCATTTTCAAACAGATTTTAGGAGAAACCAGCAGCTCCCATCACATCTCAGCTCAATCTCTGAAAAACACCATCCAGATCCAGATTGCAGGGATTTGAGGCATGGAAAAAGCTCTCTCCTGTTTCTTTTCTGTAAATACCTCAAGCCCTTTACAGGACATTGGTAAAATTGGCAGATTAACAGATTGAACAGATTTATTCCATCCCCAGCTCATGGTGCACATAGGGTTGGGATCAGGGAAAGTCAGGGATGTTCTCATGCCATGGATATTCCTCACCTGGAGAAGTTAAAAAAAAAATAATTCTAGAAAGTCTGGAAGGGGCTGCACAGGATCTGTGATTCTGACAGAAAACAGGAGCATGAGTGAAAAAAAAATTAAAGGACATAGAGAAAGATGTGAATGTGTTACACCTTCATGGTTCTCCAGAGCTCTGGAGCAGCTGGACAGAGGGAATTTCATCCTCCTGCAAATTCCCCAGGCCAAATGTGTCCCTTGTGTGTGATGGAGTGGACAATCCCTCCAAGGTTTGAGCATTATTTCTATTTTTGTTATAATAAAAAAATTTAAATATCCAGATAATCATCTGAAGTGGAGAACATTTTTCCCCCTAAAAAATTGAAGACTGTGCATGAAGCCACCATTTAGATCACCAAAATTATAGAGCCCTTAACATTTAAAGAGCTGCCTACAAAGACAGTGCCCCTCTTTATGTAAAAATCTGAGTTATGTTAAAAATGAGCTGCACAGTATTTTGTTTCTTCTGGCTTTCTGTTACAACACAATGGAATCAAACACAACTTATGGGAGAATGACCATTTGTGGTCAGGCAATGGATTCCAGGATTTCAGAGGACTGGGAGGAATTATTAACTCCTTGGAATAAAGAATTGACTGCAAAGAAGTCAGAGAGGTACCTAAGGCTGGGAGGTCACAACACAAATCCCACCGCTCAGCCCTCCCCAAAATATCAAAAGGCAACAAATCCCATGAGTAAATTACAAATATTGTGACAGCAGCTCCTGGGTTTTTGTTCCAGCTTCCTCCAAGTGCAAAGGGGCAAACAAAAAGGGGATATTTCCATTTAGTGCCTGCAGAGCAGGAGGTGTGAAGGGAAAAGTTTAAATTTCTTTATCACCCAAAAATCTGGGAAATAAAAGTCCTGTCTGAGAAATCAGATCCCCAAAAGAGGAAGCTGGAAAAAGTTTTCAGGGTTACTGAAAGCAGTGATGGGATGGTGGCAGAACTAAGCAAGCACCAAGTTTGATGAAAAAAAGGGATTTACACACAACAAGCATAGGACTGACATTCCAGATTCTAAAGAAGTTTCACTTCATGAAAAGTCTGGGTTTTCTGGGGCATTAAATTCTGGAAAAGGAGTTGGGTAATTATGGAAAAGTTGCAGGAGAAAAGGACATAGATGTTGAAGATGAAAACAGTTTTAAAAAGTACAAGATGATGGCAACCAAAGAGCAATTAAACAGCCTTGGCTTCCAAAGAACTGTGGAAAGAACAGATCAGCACCCACAAAGCCTCATTAACCAGACTGTGCTGGAGATCTGAGAGCCTGAAACTGGTAACACCTCAATATTCACAATAATTAACCAGATTGTGCTGGAGATCTGAGGGCTTGAAACTGGTAACACCTCACTGTACAGAAAATTTGTAGGCAAGGATGAACATACAGTAAATATTACAGACAAATCTCAAGTCGACAAGAAATGATATCTACAGGTGGATTCTTCCAGTGGCCGTTCTGAGGACCAGAATGTTGGACACAGATTGTGAGGATTTATTTCCACATCTGTTTGTCTTCAAGTTCTTGAGGTTGGCTGCATGTAAAAGTTGAGGGGAGATGCTGCAATCCAGAGATAATCAGGAGGATGCTCATCCTAGGAACTTTGTGAACTCAGACATGAATAACTACAATTAGCTCTTGGGTCAGAAAACCTTAAGTTTTTCTGTACAAAATACAATTAAACCCATTGTCCTCTTTGCAGATTTTAAAAGTGATGCTAGAAAAGACAGACAAAAGAAGCCACAGAGTTGTGTGAGGAGTTGAATTTTTTGCAAGTCCCGTGGGAGCAGAGACAACAGAGTGAAGGGTCCATTCCAACAGCAGCCTTGGCTTTCCCTGTCATTTAATTTTAGCTGTCTTGGAGTAAAAGTGTGAAACTTCCAAATTATGGGTGCATTTTATGCTAAATAAGATCTCCCTATTAACAGGAGCAGGAATGAAGTCAAGCAGCTCTAGATCAGCCCATTAGTTCCACTAAGAACTTCCAGGTATTTTCTTCATTTCATTAATCATACGGATCATGGTAGGAACTTTTTTATTTCCCTCATTTCTCCCTCCCCCTTCTCGAGGGAAGAACCAGCAAATGTTTCTTTATAACAAACTCTATCTCAAGAGCTTTAATTTCAAGATTTCAGCCTGTCACAATCCACACTCAGGTTCAGAAGGGAAAGAGCAAAAGGAACACAGATTACAGGGATCAGTGAGCTCTCTAACTCCAATTTAATGCCAGCTTTTCCCAGAGCTAGAACTGAAACCCTCAGACTTCTACATAAAATGTCCTTTGGCTTCACACACTGTAAGAATAAAGAAATTTTGTAAAGAATGAGACACAATTAAAGGAAACAGCCTAGAGGAAGAGGAAGGAGCATGTCCTTTCAGCCTTATCAGATCTATCCTGAGAGCCTTAGCCTTCAACCACATCCCCTGCCACCTCTCCTCCTCAGAGCACCAACGTGTCCACTTTGACACTCTGCAGCTTTCCAGCCCAAAAAACAAAAAACAAAACCAAAATAAACTGATTTCTTTCCTTGTTGAACAACCACTTTCTATTCACGTCTCGCAGGAGAGCTGGCAGAGCAGATTTTCAGGGAAGGGAGCTCTCAGTGGCAATGCCAGCAGCACTGGAAGAGATTTCCCAGGGAGGTTGTGCAGCCTCCAGCCCTGGAGGGCTCCAGGACCAGCCCAGACAATGCCCTGAGGAACCTGAGCTGGACTAGGGGAAAAAAAAAAAGAAAAAAATTTGGACTAGAAACTGCCTCAGGTCCCTGTGAAGGTGAATTTTTCTGTGATTCCATGACAAGATAACCACAGCAGGGAGATGAGTGGAGTAAAGGCACATCCAGCACTCCCCAAAACCCCACTGCAGCTGCACATTTATCTCAAAGCTACCACTGCCATCAGTTATTGTGGCCACAGCTCTGCCAATTCCAGAATACTGTTAATTTGAAAAAATCCACTCTAAAGAATTAAGCACTATTTTGAGGTGGTTTAAGATCCAGGTGTTGTAAGGAAGGAATTTTTGATAACCAGTCATGCAAACTGACATTTTCAATCTCTGATAAACCTGAGAACTCAAAACCATCAGCACTGAAAAAAAAAATACTTTTTCTCCACATAGGACTGAGACGTAAGTTAAGGATTTAAACAGAATGGAAGAGAGGAACTTCTGCCACAGCTGACAAAACCTTTAGCACACACAATTCTTCCCTCTCAGCCCAGATGTGCAACCTCTCCTTGTTCTCCCTGCAAGGGACAGAGGTTCTCAGACAGCTCAGAGGAGTGCTCTGCATACCAGACTCTTGTACAACACAGATACTTAAACAGTGTCTGGAGCAGGGGGAAGAAACCCAGCCATCTTCTTGATTATGATATTATAATGAATTTCTATCAGTTATCGAAGGTTGTCCTTAAAAAAAATATTTTAAACAGCTTTTCTGACCCAGCTTTTGATCATTTATTGGTCTTTCTCAGGATACTGAGGAGTGAAATATCAAGTATTTGGGACAAATTTTTCCCTTAGGAACCTGCGTTGAGCATTCCCAACACACAGAGAACAGGGCATGAAAATCCAAAGTCGGGATCCAACCACGTGCTTCTCCTCAACTCCCGTGCAAATGCAGCTCCCAGCATTTCCAGTACACTTGGTGACATTATTTCTCTTTTCTGCTGTAAAGTGAGAAATTTGCTACTGAGAAAATCCTCCTGACCTAATACTGAGTGAAAATATTGTGAAGTAACCTCGGTTTCTTCACTGCCTGGGTGATTTCTGATTTATGTACTCACACACTGAACACTAAAATCATTTTTTAGGGAACAGAGACAAAGAACCCTTCAAAGCAGAACTCAAAAAGTCATCTCCAGTCACCATGAGTAATTAGTGCAGTTTTTTTCCTTATCTGTGAGCAGGTGTGCAAATGAATAGAACAATGTGGGCACGTTCTCCTGCCAGTGCCCAAAGAAATCCAACCAGGAGGTGTTTTACACATTCCTTACTCACAGCTCTCATTGTCTGCCCTCTGCCTATTTTAACTCTTTGCTACCTCTTTTCTCAGCAAGTGCTCAAGATGAAGTTCCTTTATTTAAAGCTGTCATTGACTCATTCCAAAACTCATTTTAAGCTGGGTGATTTTTGAGAACAGCTCAAAACAGAGCTGTTATTCGGTGTCACTTTGTCACCTCACCCCCCAGCACTCCTGGGGAGTTTCTAAAGTGCAGCTTCAAGGTTTGATCACTTCTGGATTTTTATTTCATTACAGGCCACCATAAAAGAGGGAAGAAACCTCCCCTAGAGCTATGAACAAATCCAGGCATCAAAGTTGAGGAATGCAGGGTGTGAGGAGCAGCTCTGTGGCCACCCACAACCTCCTTGTAACACAACAATTAATACAGAGGAAGCTGATGAGGAAAGGGAAGAATGAGAGAAAAGGATGAGTGCAATCTGATGTTCTGTTTCAACAAGTGATTTCTGGGAAAGCAAAAAAAGGAATAAAAAAGAAATGAAGGTTTCCCACTTATCACACATGACCCTTCCACTTCCATTTTTGATAAATGCTCTATAAAAACCTGCTTTAACTTCTTTTTTTCTTGTTGATTAAACAAGCCAGCAGCCTTTTCAAGCAGGAACTTATCAGATGGGAGCTGTTAATTTAATCACGGGAGAGATCCGTTTTGAATTTGGCCATCTGAAACGCTGCTAATTAAGCGAGATTTCATTCATTAGCCGTGCCTAATCATTCCCTGCCAGTGAAGTCAGTGTCGTGTCAGAACACAGCGCTGCCTTCTCCGGGCGTGGCACGGACTTTGTTCATCTGCACGGAGCAGTCCCAAAGGGAAGAGGGGGAGCAGCAATTTGGGATTTTAGAAGAGCTGGGAGGATGTGTGTGACTGTCATTGAGAGAACCTGGGGGTTTAACCCCTTCCAGCCCTGGGAGCAGAAAGAGATTTGTTCAGCTCCTGCACAGAACAGCCCCAAGTGAAGATGTGCAGCAGCAATTTGGGTTTTTAGAACAATTGGGAGGATGTGTGTGACTGTCACTGAGAGAACCTGGGTTTAACCTCTTCCATCCCTGGGAGCAGAAAGGAGCTGGCACTGACTTTGTTCATCTGCACAGAACAGCCCCAAGTGAAGATGTGGAGCAGCAATTTTGGATTTTAGAAAAGCTGGGAGGATGAGTGTGACTGTCACTGAGAGAACCTGGGTTTAACCTCTTCCAGCCCTGGAGAGCAGCAATGTGGGATTTTAGAAAAATTGGGAGGATGAGTGTGACTGTCACTGAGAGAACCTGGGTTTAACCTCTTCCAGCCCTGGGAGCAGCAAGGGATTTGTTCAGCTCCTGCACAGAACAACCCCAAGTGAAGATGTGGAGCAGCAGTTCTGGGTTTTTAGAAAAGCTGGGAGGATGTGTGTGCCTGTCACTGAGAACCCGGGGGTTTAACCCCTTCCAGCCCTGGGAGAAGCAGGGGCTGGCTGAACTCCTGACGCAAGCAAAGGCAGGCGGTTGCAGCTCCGTTTAATACAAACCCTCTCGAGTCCACGTTGACAAATTCTTGAACAAGCCCTGTGGTTACAGGGAAGCTGGTTTCAGTCTGAGTCACTCCTGTTCAAACAGTTTACTGGAAATGGAGGGGAGGGGGAATTTTCAGAGAAGTCATGTGATGGCCAGACAAACCACAACCAGTAAAGGTTCAGTGGAGGCAAAAACAGGTCCCAGCAACAACTGACAGCCAGTGTGCAGATGGCACTCAGTCATTTCCAAACCAGTCCTGCTGCATCCCGCCATTTCCATGGATTTAACCCTTCTGTATTCTTCCCGAGGCAGGACACAGCTTGGAGAGTAAACAAACAGCACTGGCTGATAGTAACATAGGCAACTAGAAAATATTTTTACATGGAAATTTGGCTGCAGCGAGGCTGCACAGGAGCAAACCCCCCGATGTGTAAATCATTAGTTCTTACAGAAATGCCACTTAATGAAGCCAAACACTCAGGGCCATTAAGGATTAGATATGCAAAGATAGCAGTACTTTCCCCTCTTAGCAAGGAGTACCAGGATCCAGCAGGGCCCAGGCACTGAGCACCCTGAGGGAAGCTGGCACCAAAAGCTGCTTTTTCACTCCTCAGCTTGAAGTGTTTCAGCATGACAGAGAACCGAGAAAAATTAACCGACCAGCAACTATTAAAGTGGCAAAAGAGAGTCCCTGCTCGTGTGTGTGGGGACACAAAACTGCACCAAGTGTCTGTGACTGTGTCATTACCAAAATGCTGCCCCAGCACTGAGCAGTGCCTTCACTTCCCCTAATCGAGAGGTTGCTGCACTGGAGATACTCCCTGTGGCTAAAAGGAGAGCTGTGATAAAATCCTCCTTCACTCTGGAATTCCACTGCAAGGCAGTTAACAGCAGCTGAGATGCCTGCTGGATTCTAAAAACTGCCTTAAGTATGAACAAGCTGCTGTGCTGGGCTCTGCCTTGTGGCAGCTCTGGGGACAAAGAAAAAACACCCCTTGTGCAGGGCATGGCCACGAGGCAGCTCTGACCCTCCCTGCACCCGACTGGGACTCGCTGGTGAGCACACAAAGGGACACAGGGGAAGCAGAAGTTGAGTGTTCCTTTAAAAGAAGGGGCTTTTTCTCAAGTGTGCTCATGGAAAATACAGCACAGGTTAATGAGCTCTCTCAAAAGCCAGCACAAGGAGACAGGTCACTCAGATGTGAGATTCAGGACAGAAAATCCATCAATAGACTCTTCAAAGTAAATGGCATTTTACTCTGTGTAACTCTGAATGGAGCACTAAACCTCTATGCTGTTTAATCCTCTTAGGTCCCTCTTTTGGCTGCTTTTTTTTTNGCTGGATGCTGTAGCCACGATCTATTCTCACCAGAGAAGATGCTCATCTGTTTCTCCAAATGACCATTGTTTTTGAGAAACAGCAGCAAGGAGCTCTCTGAGCAACACACGCACGCAGCAAAAACGTCAGAGCAGCTGGCAAAGAGCAGCTCAGCTCCTCTTCAAAATCCAACACCCAATCCCAAACCTTCCCAAAAAAGCTGGATGCAAAGAGACCTTTATACTGAAAAAATGCTCCTGTCATTTGACATCAAGCATTTGCAGCATCCCTAAGGCACAGGACACTTGTCACAGCCCCCCAAACTCGGCAGAGTGGGAGAAAGCTGATGGAGGTAATAACAATTGTTAATGAGCAATTTAAAAATAGACATCACTGCTGCTCATGAATACAAATGACAGGGCAAAGAGTGATAAGCTATGCTGGAGATTGGGATTTACAGAGGTCATAGGAAAGGCAGGCCTGTCTCCCACAGACATCCAGAGAAAACATGATTGAAGCCAAAAGCAAAAAGGAAGTCACATTAGCAAATGGAAAAAACTGAACTGTCAGTTTTATGAGCACAATACAATTTAATCAGATTGTCAAAGCCTCATGTTAAAAGAGTTTATAGAAACCAAACCACAAGTGGAGTTTGAAAGATTTTTTTTTTTTTCCTTTTCCTGGCCATCCATCCACAAAACAACACGCTTCAATCCAAACTCAATTGCCAAGAAAATAAAATCAAAAGTACTGGTAAATAACAGCATCATTTTTCTTCATTAATTCCACAAGGCCGTTTGTTTACTCCAGGCAGTCAATACAGCTATAGTTTGGCCTGGCCTGACAAAATGCTCTCTAGCAAAAAATTTTCTTCCCAAGAATCTCACTGTGCGTTCTGGAAACCATCTCTGGCTGCTTCCACAACTGTACACACATATAATTTGCTGGGAGAGTTTCAGTAAACACAGATACTGAAGTCATGTATTGAACTGGTTTCGGCGTTGGTTTTTTTACCGCAACTTGATTTTTGTACAGTTAAGGGATTACATTGCAAAGCAAAGATTGATGAGAGAGTAAAGAACAAAGTAGATTCTTTTTTCCCCCTGTTGCATCTTTGAAGAAAATAGAAGACTTTACTATTTATAATAGCAGAAAAACCCTTTGGAACCTTCTAGTAGGGGGAGGCTCTCGGGAAACACAGGGTTTACTGTTAGAATTACTAGATTGCATTCAGTATTTCCAGACAAACCACTTTCATGGAAAAGCTTCATCCATTTTTTTCTTGAAGGAGGGGAAAAAAAAAAAAAGTATATCTTTATCTGCAGAAAATACCCTGGCAGAGGAGTTTAAAGACATCAGTGCATGGTAAATAGCATCTGCTGGTTTTTAACAGCAGTCTCATGACCCGTTTCAACTCAGTGGCAGACAAAACAGGATAAGAAGGAAAAATAAAGGGAAAAATTTGGTGGCAAGCAGCATGAGGAAAAAATGTTTAATTTTGTCTAAAACACTATCAGGAACTGGTGACCAGGATGCAAACTCCTGACCTGAAGGAAAAATTATCCACAGCAGTACCTGACTGATGTGCAGCAGCAATTGTGAACTACAGTGCACTATTTAACCCCTGGAGAAAATAAATGACAAGAGCAACAAAAAGGGACTTGGAGCAGTTTTGCTGCATTTCCACATCAGGAAAAATGTTTCCTCGGGCTGATGAATGGGTCACACACTGGTCCCTCAGGGTATCAGTGGCAAGGCAGGCAAATGTCATCTGAAAGGATGAGCTGAGGCTGAAAATCATCTCTGGCCCAGGGAGGCTTTAAATGCAGCCAGAACAACCAGGATTATGGAACAGCAGCTCCTCTACCCCTGTGCTCCCAGCCCAGTGTTTCCCACCTTTATTGTGCTGTTCTTGGAACTCTGAATACTTGCAGTACTTGTAGCAAATACTTGGCTGCACTCTTGTCCTCCCATCACCACAGGTATCACCCAGTGCAGGATCTTTTTCCATCCCTGGGAATTCTCTTGTGAACTCACACCAAGTGATTTTTTGGCCCCTTCTGGTTTAATTGGAATGGTTATTTACTCCCTGTTAGCTGCTCTGTGCTTTGTGAATTCTGTTGTTTTGCACACTGTCCTTACTTGTGCAGTCTCTGCGTGTTCCAGCATCTCCTCGAATTCCTGGTACTCCTCATCATCAGGTTCAGCACCCGACAGCCGGGCTGCCCTCGCCATAAAATATGGGGGCAGCTCTCCAATGGCTGTGCCAGCACCCTGGGAAAAGAACAATCCTGATTTATTCTCCTGTTTATTCCCAAACACAAAACATGTGACACGCACAAATCCCGTGGCCATTCTGCGAGCCGACGAGACCAGCTGTTTGGAGCAGTCTGCTTTCATCCACCAGGTCAGAACTCCCATCATTTCCAACAGAATGCTGCTCCCTTTGAATCCCTGTTTCCCTTTCTTTTCCCTGTGCAGGGCAAAGCCTGGGGGTTGCAGGGTCAGGCAGACACAACCCGTACATCCCCATGGAGCGGCGCGTGGCCGGAGCTGTGAGCTGGTGGCCCTGCTGTCCCCCACATCCCTGCTGTCCCCCACATCCCTATCCCACACATCCTGAGTCAGCAGTGCTGTGTCTCACCCCACCACATGATGCCAGACACATTCCCCAGCATGTGACAGCCCTCGATCCCCCAGGGGCCTCCAGAATAATCCGGGAGCTCCTCCCCGGTGCTGTCCCGGAGTTTGCTTGTTCAGTCATGAGACTCTGGGCATGTTAGAAAACAGGCTCAGGTTTTACTACAGCAAGGGAAAAAAAAGGTTAAGCAAAGCCTGAGCTTGAGTTTTCCCTCTCCTTCAGCTGGGATAGCTGGAGCCAACCCCAGATGAAAGGACGGCTGCTTTCTCACCGCAGGAAAATTGTATTTGTTTTCTCAGGACATCAAATGACTCATTTCAGTCTTGTGTGGGTAAAAGCAGCTTTAGCTTAACCAAGGGAAAAAAGAGAGACAAGCTAAGATTGAACATATGGATAAACAGAGGCTAATGGAACAGGAACTTGGAATTAACTCAGGATGGTTTAAATTTAGGGCAGGTAAGAGACAATAGCTGGGCACTGCACGGGAATGTGCTCCCTGCAGATGGCTTTTCTCTCCCAGGGTCAGCAGTGAGTAACAAATGCTTTTCTCCTCCTTTGAAGCAACGTGAAAGCTTTTCAATTTCCTTTGTTCCTGCTCTATACACAGCTGCAAGCAAGAATTCCAGCTGCTGTGGATATTCCAAATCAACAGGTTGTGGTTTTAAATACCACCGCAGTTACCCAAGCTGTTAAATTCTCAGTTTAAGCACTGTGAGTGCACGGCCTCAAATGTTTATGCCCTTGTTTTCCACAGAAGAAAAAATTTAAATGACTGCAACAAGCTGAACTTCATTAATCTGCATACTTCTGGCACAAGGGGAAGATAAGCCTGAAAACAGTAGCAACAACACTTCAGAAAAATTAACTTGAGGTTATGTTCTCAGGGTGATGCAAGAAGAAAAAGTCACATTGCTCCTCCAGGCTCTGCCAATTTGCTTTGGCTTCGTTCTGTGAACTGAGGAAGAGGTTTGCATGTGTGTACTGGACATGAACTTTCTTTAAATTGGATAAGTCACATGCTCATTATTACAAAACATTTCAGAAGTGCAACAAAAATCATATGATTTCATGTCTGCTGGAGATAGGATCCTTAAGTGCATACGAGCAAAAAAAAAAAAAAAAAGCAAAAAGCAGCAATTAAGGGCTCCAAACCAGTAACTATTTAACTGCTTTTTGTAACACTAGATATTTTCACCATTTACTGAATGCCAGTTTTACATGGAGATTCCTTGGACTCACAACAAATTGGAAAGGCAAATGCTAATCAAAATTCTTTTACATCCAGAAAAGGAAACTGGGAAATGACTCCACTAGAAAGAGTCTTTTAAACAGATTTGATCCTACTCAGGACACAGGCTGCCTGTTCTGCTAATCCCAAGCAATTAAACATTTTTACTCTTTCCCCTTATTTCTTGTAAAAAACCAAAAAGGCTGCAACACATTAAAAATATAGGGCACTATTGAATTCCTTGTCCCTGTGGGATGGGAGGCTGTGAAAACTGGCATTCACCTAAGAGATTGTTTCTGAGCCCTTGTGCAGGCCAGGGCTGCTGGAGCCAACTTTTACAGGCATTGAAAAAAGCATCATTTTCATCCCACCTAATAATTCCTCGGGCACAGGGACATTTAATCCTTGTGACACTCATTATCAGCAGCAGTGGCCATCACTGACGTGCTGGGGACCAGCAATGATTTCCATCTCTGGCTGCTGATGGTTTTGTGACTTTTGTGCAGATAAATGCTCACATTTCACCCCACAGGACGCTCAGCCTGGGCAGCTTTGCAGTCACAGCTCTGCAAAGTCACGCTGGCGTGATCTGCAAAACTTTCTTGTGCTCTTTGATGATCTTTCCACTTTCTGGAAGTCACCATTGTCTTTGCTAAGTGGACGTTCAGTTGAAGAGTGACAGATTCCAAAATAACTCTCTTGCACAGCTTCCATAAGAAGTGAGCTGGAATTAGGACAAAAGAAACACTCTGGAAGCAGCAGCAGCAATTGCCAACTTGATTTGGCTTACAGGAAATTAGCAGCAGTGTTTATGTACTCATGAAACATTCCAAGAAAGCATAACATGACACGAGACACCATGGGGAGACAGAGGATGCTCCCCAGGGAAAACCCAGGGGAGGCAGAGTTCAGAGCAAAGGTAGCTGACAGGGAATTTGAAGAAGGAGGGGAAAGGGTGAAAAAGTGGGATATAAATGTTCCTGTCCCTTTGTCCTTCCCCATATCTAATCCAAGGAACTCAGAGCACGAAGGCAGTGCTTGTTCTCTTCCTCATGGAGGACACGAGATTCCAGAGGCTGCAACTCTGTTCTCTCATTTCTAAACTTAATTCTCCTCATAGCTCAGTTTTTACATCCTGCAGATGAAGCAAGAGATGTTTACCCTCAGCTGCATTTTTATTTTGCAACCCTAGAAACGTAGCTGTAAATGCCATTTTTATTGCTTGTCTCCATTAAACAGATTTCAGCAGAGGGGGGATGAGGAAGAAAATAAAAAGAAATCCTATATGTATTTATAATCTTGAAAGTATTTGTTTATTTAGCTACTTAGCATTCAGGCAATTCTGGTCTTTCATTAGGAGTGAAATTTAAGCTGTACTTTGCTTTTTGAGAGGGCTATGAGGCCACTTTCTCTGTTACTATTTTGATTTTAGCTTCTAAACTCACACAACCTGACTGGAATTTTTGTAACTAACACAACTGCTGCTATTTAAAAAATTGTAGTGACCAGCTGCCTTATATAAAGAATACCAGGGCAGGCATCAGATACTGGTTTTAGAATTTCCTTTCTCTGCATTTGAGGTAGACAACCAAGAATTTAGTAATTAAATCATCAGCTAGGACAGGAAGTCAGCAGCAAAATAAAGTTAATTTGGCATGTCGTTCACAGCAGATGCATCTGTGTAAACTGAATTCAGAAAGATCTACATGTCATGAAAAATACAGCCTGGCTGACCAAAATCCTTCAAAAATTAAACTTCTACAAGAAGCTGAAAAAAAAAATTAAAAGAAAAAAAAAGAGGAAAATAGAAAGGAAGTTCCAATGACAGCGTTTCCTAAGACCCTGATTCACTTCAACAGGAAAAGCAGGTCAGCTTTGCAGTGAAAAGTGGAAACAGACAGAAAAACACGAATAAAATATGGAAAAATGTGGAAAATAACTTTTAAAAATTTAATCCAATTTACTGATGCAGCCCAGAACAAGCTGTGAGATGAGGAACTGCAGCTTCACTCGTGTAACAGGCCCCAAATTTTTGGAATTATTTCTTGCTTAAACCTGAGAGCTGCCAGATCATCTGGGGTGCAGACACCCTTCCTAAAATTTACTTTTTACATCAACAGCCTTCAAGTTTTCTTCCAGTTTAGCAAACAGCACTGCAGCTGCTAAAAATATCCCAGGAATAAACGATTAAAAAGCATTAAAATGATCAGGGCTAAAATGTTCACCAGGAAAGCAAGTTTCCCATTACCTTGGGCAGTGGAACCCATCATTATTTTGCTAATTGAGGGTTTTTTTGTCTATTGCTGGCCACAGCAATGAGATACAGAAATGGAAATTTTTTAAACAAGCCTTACCCACATGCAGGCCTCCAGCCTGACTTTTGAGATGATTGCCCACAAGGAGATGGAGCCTTCAGTTGTCTCCTCATCAGGGCAGATGATTTGATCAGGGTAAGGAGGCTCAGGAAAATTCACAGAGTTACATTCATAGGCAGCAAGAGTGACTGAGGCTATGTGTGGACCCTGAAAAAAAAAAAAAAAACAACAGAGAAATTTCAATATTTTATGTGAGTTAGAATGAAAATTAAAATTAGCACCCCCTACATCATTTGTTCCTAGGTTAAAACCTAGTGCTTCTCACTTTGGTCATTGAAAATGTTATTTATGTCAAATTCTTGTTTGCTGGAGTTTATTTTAAGACCATCTGAATTGCAATGTTGAGCTATTAATGTACTTTTAAAAAAATTAAATCTTCCTTTTGATCCACTAAAATGTCAGGGAGCCTTTCAGCTTTTGCCCTGCCACTTAGAATGTTGCCAAGGAGAAATAAGAACACTCACTTTTTAAAAAAAACAGGGATTTTCAAATATTTTACAATGTTCTCTTTAAGGCATTTATGACCTACAGCTTTATTAGAGGAGGTGTTTTCCCTACTGCTGCTTTTAGAGGATTAGGCATTTAAATTACATATTGATTTTTTTTTTAATGACTGGGTTTAATGACATCTTGCAGCAGACTTTCTTAACTTGTGTATTTTCCTCCCACAGCCAGTTGTTTCATTTGTGTCTGTTTTTTCTGAGTAAACAAGAAAGTAACCTCACTGCTTTTCGCTAAAAAATGGTTTGAAATGTAATCCAAAACTTAAACATTATTTAAATACCATTTAACAGAATTAATTTTAGTTTCCATCTTACACAGAAAGACTTTTTTTACAGACATCCAAATAAAACAAGCATAAAAATCCATTAGAGGAATGAACTTCCACATAGTTTATAAACCTGAAAGAATTGCCATTATTTTTAATACAAAAGAATTGAGAAGCAATTCAAACAATCTGAACACCAGACATTGTAGCTAAAAAACAATCACTTAACGAAGGTCATGGAAACACTGTCCAGGGAAGAGGCAGGGAAAAAATAAAATTACTGCATTAAAGAGAAGTCTCTATGTAAAACCACAGATTTAAATAAATCTAAAAGTTTCATTAAGTGCAGAACAAATTACACAAACCTTAACTTGTGCTATTCATTATTTGATGGGTTTGGACACTGTGCTGGGAAATATTGCCAGTAATTTTGTTCTACGTTTTTATTTGCAATCTTAATTGATTTTCATTTTATTAGAGCCATAAGGGAGTTTGATATACATCCTCCCCTCACCCCAAAAAAAAAAAAAAAAAAAAAAAAAATCAAAGCTCAATTTCTTCCAGAACAGAGGGAAAGTGTGACAGAGCTGAGCCCTGCCCTGCTCAGGGCTCCCTTTGAAATGCAGCCCCCAAAGCTTCATTTGCACATTAAAGACTGAAATTCCAAGCAGGTCCCACACAAAAGGGGAAGCTCCAGCACTCCTGGATTTGCTGGCAAGATGAGGTTCACTCACCAACATTTCACAGCACTGGACTGAGGCAATGACATCCACACTGGAAATTTTCAGTGAATTAAGAACGTTGAAATAAATTACCAGCTATATTTTCTGTATGGCAGCTGCAACTACTGCTGTCATATGCAAACAATTCAAAATAAAGCCATTTTTCTGGCATGCAACTGGTAAAGGACAAGCTGCTCTGATAACAAGAAAAATCTTTTATTTATTCCTTGTTGCTTTACAGGAGGCTCATTCCAAGTGCTTGGGTGTATTTTGGATTGCAGAAATACAAAACCTGTGAGATGATAAACGAGGCACAGTCTCTCTTGGGGAAAACAAAAAGGTTCAGTGAAATAAAACTGAGTCAGAGGGGATTCAGAAATTGCTATACAAGAGAGATTTTGATATGGGAGAACAAAGACTGGAAGAATAGCCAATTAGTAACAATTCCTATTATTAATATTTCTATAGGTTCTAATGGCAATAAACTTCTTGGTACCTGCAGCAAGATCATCTCCACAGCAGCTCCAGAGCTAAATAAATAATATTTATTTCACTCATCAAGAGCAGATACTAAGTGATTTGAAACTTCCCTAAAATTGTGAAGCACATTTATGGCAAACCTGGGAACCTCTTTCCCCACTCTGAAATTTAGGGAATTTAATCCTATCCCCTGCCTGCCCCTCCCTAAATCTGACAGCTACCTTGGGATTAAAAAAAAAAAAAAAAAAAAAGTCTTAAGCCATCATCCTAAAATGAATGGTTTTCACCTGCAGAAATTTGCAGTGAAACTGTCCTGAAAAGCAGATTTGCATGGAGGAATTTCCCAGTATTTGAGTTGTAAATGACCACTCCCTCAGCTCCCTCGAGGCCAAGCAGTGAGATAAAGAATCCAGAGGTGGGGCTTTCACTTCCACAAAATCTGGAATACACACTAAAGCACAGAGGAACTACAGCCAGCTTGTTTAGAGCAGCAAGAGACAAATTTAAATTTAAGCACTACTGATAGTAGTGATAAGCAGCCCCCAGCCCTTGCAAGGCTTCAGCATCACCCAAATTTCTCCCCAAAGTGGAAGAAAGCAGGTCCTAAAATGCCAGGGGAGCACACAAGGACAAAATGCCCAACTGGAGATGCTGCAGGAGCCTCTCCCAGCAGAGCTGCCACCCTGGAAGTGGCTGAACCACCTCAAAACCCTCCTGGTGAGAGCCCTCCCAGTCTCACCAAATGTCTGCAAAAGGAAAAATTTCTCAGGGAGTAGCCAATGGGAAAAAAAAAATAAAGGGATTTCACAAAATTCACAAAACAGCTGCAAACGGCCACCTGAAGGCCAGGCCAAGGGAACAGAACTCTCCCAGAGCAATGTAAACAATTCTATAATGGGAAAAAAAAAAGTCCAAGTGGTGGAAGCCACAGAAGCCACATTGGAACTGGAATGAGGAATAAAATGCAAATGGCTCCTTCAGAGTGATGAAGGCTGGGAGGGAACCTGAGCAATTCTGTGTCCTCCTCACTGCCCAGGTGTCCTGTGGGTCACAGGGACACTGCCCCAGGCTCACAGGCACAGTGACACTGCCCCAGCCTTGGCAGGCTCAGAGCAACACCCCCAACATCTGTTCTTGGGGCTTCCCCAAAGCCCTGGGCACCGAGCACCCCCAAACTCAACAGGGCTGGGAGCAGGAACAGGAGGACTGGGGGGTTCATTTCTATTTAGTGATGGTTTCACTCTGAATGGAGCAGGAACCAGCTCCAAACAGGCTCCAGGGGCCACCTTTGGAAAACCCAAACTCTACAGGCATCAGGATTCATTTTCTCATCCAGTTTTTTAATCCTCTCCACAAATAACACTTCCTCCACCCTCTCCTCCTCCTCTGCTCTCTGTGTGGCTGCAGGAAATACTGAGTGTTCTGCCTCCCTGCAATAGTTGAGTTTGTTTCAACACTTGGGGAAGTCCTCTGAGATGTCCCCCTTGGACTGCGACTGCAGCTCTACCTTTGGAAAAGACAAAACTGCTTCAAGCCCCATCCCACCAAACACGAAATCCCGGGCCATTTGGAGGTGAGGTGATCCTTGCCAAACCAGGAAAAAATCACTGAAACTCAAGGCATGTAAGATCCTGAACACCAACTGTCTTTCCCTCATCCTCTTCCTGTGATTTTTTTTTTCCTTTTAAGCAGCAAGAGGCACCAGCAAAGGACAGCAGAGGAGAAATGGAGATGCATTCTGCTGACTCGGGTGAGAAACATTTGCTTGCCCCTGCTGACGACCAGAAGGAGCCTGTGGTCAGGATGGAATGTGATGTGTTAGAAATATCTGTACCATTTGCAAATCAAACAAGACAAGATTTGCTCATCGAGATGAACTCAACATAAATCTATTTCTTAGCAAAAGCAGTACAGGGGAGTTTGGAAATTCCTGTCTGCACAACCCCAATGTCTCAGAGAAGTCACGGGCCTTCAAAGGAGTTTTATTCCAGTGATGGAGCACCCAAAGTTGGAATGGCACAGAAATAAGTTACTTAAAGTCATGCATTATGAAATTGATGGAAAGTAAAAATCTTTTTATCTATAAATTATGCTTGGAAATTCATCTGTGGAAGTAGAGACAGCAGCCACATGTAAAAAAAATCACGAGTTAAAATCCTTACAAACATGCTGATCTGTATAATTCTTACAGCAGAAAGTCTTTACCATAAGGAAAAGTGACTGAATTTCCAATTAAAAATGAATCATATTTTCACATTATTAATCATTCTGAGCACCTGGACTGGGAAGTCAATTAAAGCTCCAAACAAATCAAGTACCAAGTGTTGGTTTCTCACATGGCCCTTCACAGAACAGCTCAAGTGATACAAGAACAACCACATCTAATTTTAACCTTTTATTTTGGGGCAAGATATAATTTTAGACTGGCTTTAATTTAGAAACATTTCTCAAAGAAAAGTGATATGTCTGCCAGCAAGAAAAATATTACCCTGAACTCTTTGCTGAACTTAATGCACTAAAAATCTGTTTTTCTCCATGGATATCCTGCTTTTCACACTGGGTTCAAGACTCAGCCTTTGCACAGGGGGAGAACATGTCATGATGTATTTGATGAGGATAAATTGGAAAAATAAAAGCTTGTTTCTCATGGGAAACATCCTCTGAGTGGTGCCTCAGGCCACGACTCATCCCATACTTATCCACAAAGTCATTACACCTCTCCAGAAAGTCACAGCACACTTACAGCATCCTTTTTATCTCTCAGAGCAGTGGACAACTACCCACAGAGAGCTGCTGTGTGATTAAGAGGGAGAAGCTTGGTCTGGAGGTGGCTGGTAAATACGTGCAGTTTGTCTGTCTGTGTAACCAGATTAAAATGTCTCATGATTTTATAACGTCTGGTATGTGGTGCTGGCTGGAAATCAGTGCTGGGGACAGAGGATCCTGTACCTAGAGCATCCTCAAGTGACACAAACATCCATCAAGTGCTCAGGGCTGGGTTTTGAAGACCTTCACAGCCTTTCAAGCTGGGTTTTAATTTTACACTCACATGGCTGTGGTTAAGTTTCTATTCCCACTTCGGCCAAGCCTTGCCCCACAGAGCAGAGCTGATGGAAATTCCAAATGATTGGCCACAAACTCTAAATTTGACTAAACTAGAGCCACTGAGGGAGCAGCACATGGCACCACTGCCTGTGTGAAGAGCCACAGTGCTGCTCTGAGGAGTAACATAAAAAGCAGATTTTTTTAAGGCTGTGCCTACATTACTTTCTACAGGAACACACAGACTCATGCCAGGGGGAGGCACAACTGCAAGAATTCAAGTTTATCTTAAAATCATTACTAACATAATAAAATGCTCTGTCAGTGTTCTCTCCTTGCCCTTCCCTAGCCATCCACTCATTGCTGAAGAACAAACCTCAGTGTCTATTCAAACTGCCACCAGCAGTGCTGATTGGCTTTACAATCTCCAATTAGAGATCGTTCTGCACAATTATCGTTATTTTCAAGCTGCTCCAGGAAGCAGGACATGAAAGGTATAAAGTTCAGGCTGTGCATATAAAAAAAAAACAAAACAAAACAAAAAAACCATAGAAACTCCAAGGGACAAATGAGGAGAAAGCACAACGTGCCCTCCCGGCAGAGATCTGACAGAACAAACGTTGAGGAAGTGGAGAGCAGATCATGAAAACAGGGCGTCAGCTTCTAAAAGGTAAAGTCCATCAACCTTCAGCAGGAAGAAAAGGGTGCAGCCACCATCCCATCAACTCCTGCACCATCCCATCCACTCCTGCACCCTCCCTCCACTCCTTTTCATCACAGATTTTTAAATAAGGAACACACAGGCTGCACAACTGATTTAGCAGCAGTGTCCAGTTAATTCAGAGCCTCCCAGCTCATCAGTGCATTATTAATATCAATACTGCAGTTTCAAGCAGAACAGAGCCCAGGTGTGATGACATAATTACAAAAGTGATTTTTAAAAAAAGTTTTATGTTGATTCACATATTCCAGGATATTTCAGTTCATTGTAGAAAGCTTAGGACAGCTGGAGGAAGTAGTTTAAAGACAGGAAAGAAATAAATGACAGAGTAAGAGACAAAAACGACCCTCACACAAATAGGCTCCATTTCAACTTATTTTAGAATTAATTTCTGCCTTCTGCACACTCCACATATTTTTCTTTCAACCACCTCAGCAATTCAATAGCAGTAATGTGAGCACAGGTATTAGACAGAACCCTTTTTTATTTCCTTTGTTTTAGGCTTGCAAGTTGACGTGTGAATGGGAGAACAGTGAGGGCTGGAAATGAACACCTCACTTCACAAAAAGAATTCGGCACTGCTGCACCTCCCACCTGGCTGAGGCAGCTCAGCCTTTGTTTCTCACTTTTTCCCTTTACACACAGAACCATCCTTTTCTGGGTTACTCACAATAGTTTTGAATGATCTGCGTGGAAAGAGCAAAACCTCTCCTGAAGCTGATAATTACTGTGAAAATACTCCTGTGTTAGTCATGAGGAAGTAAATGGAGAAAAAATATGAGAATAAGTTGTGTGGGTTTCTGAATTATTCTCTCACTTCATAAAAGTGGAGTAAGTCCTGTTTTGTGAGCTTCTCTTTTAAGAAGTACTTCAGTAATTTTTATTGATTCCTCTTACAAGCTCAGCTCCTGGAACAAGAGAACTAAAACAAATTAGGTTTGACTTTAAAAACCTTTCAGTAGTCCTGACAGGAAACTGTTTATTTGTGTGGGTTTGTTTTTTTTAATTATTTACACGACCAACATCTTTTTTTATTTTTTTCCAAGATAATGGACTCATTATTGCACAAGTGTCTGGCTTTTCAATCTTCAAATTCTAACCTAAACCAGTTTGGGTAGGGCCAACACAAGGCTCATTTCAGCTGCAAGCTGTGACTGTTTGGAGAGGCCAGGATGTGACCTCTGAGTGAGGGGAACCAATTCAGAATGAAAGTGAGATGCTGAGCCCTCAAAGGCAGACAAACCCAGCCTGACTCTCTCAGGGCAGCACTGCCAATAAGGGCACTGCCTTTCTGATTCACTTTTCTCTTTAAAAGCAAATTTCTGCTTTTTTTTTTTTTCCTGTGCCCTCTTCCACTCTGCTGCCGAGCAGCCCTGTAAGAATTCCTGACAAACTCACATATTCCAGCTGAAATATCCGGGCTGGACCTCGGCACAGCCACTGCTATTGTACCTCACATTTCCTGTTTGTGCTCGCCCAGGGCCACCAGCACAAACCCCTCAGCATTGCCCCCTCGGCTCCAGCAGCCACCAAAAAAAAAAAAAAAAAAAATCCANCAAAAAAAAAAAAAAAAAAAAATCCACATTTAAGCAACAAAAACACCAACAATGAAAACTGCCAGAGCTCCCCTGGGCTGTGAGGAATTCTGTGCCATTCATCCCTTGAGGGATTTCACATCCCCAAGGACAGGGGATGCCCTCAAGCACTCATTTGAAGCACAATTTTTTGGGGCCACATCTTTGACAATCCGTTTTTCAGAGCTGAAGTGAAACCAAAGCACGAGTTGGGTGGGGATGGACTCAGCCCATGATCCCAGCCCAGCACTCCACCTACTGTCCCCTGCTGCGGCACCGCCACCTCATTCATTCATTTGTTCATTTTCGGCAGCGAAGATCTTTCAGAGATGTACAAACACCAAAAATTCCTCATGAGTTACCCTCAGCCATCCTCTGCTGGTAATGAGGTGATTCATGCTGTTCGTATTTTCATCTACCACCGACAGAAAACATCTCAGGACTGAGGAAAAAGCCATGTGCTGCTAAAACCAGTATTTAGAGTCATTAATCATGAGAGTTTTATTTCCTACAGAACCACATCATGATTACTATTTTTAAGGGTTGTTTTTAAAGAATTGTGAAAACCTTTAATAGACTACAGGAAAATAAACCAGCAGACTTGTTTTGAAAGTGTCAGAATGGATTCTTGGAAGAGCGGCCTGCTTCCCTGTTCCTGCACTGAAGATCTGCTCTGGGCTGTGCCAAGTGCAGCACGAGAACTGTTTCCCAAAAAGCCATGTCAGATTTTACATCCAGGGCTGGCAACAACTGAAGAAGCAGCATTGAACTAGGAACTGACACATCAGACAATGTTCAGGCCCTTTCTAACATCTAGAAAGTTCTCTAATCACAGCAGCAGCAATTAAAAGCCAGGTATCAAACCGACACGCTCGACCTGTCCCTCGTGCACCAAGGATTGGTGACCAAAAAAATCCCAAATCAGACGTGAACTGAAATGATCCTGAGGCAGCAACACCCCTCCCACGCTGAGGCTGCTTGAAATTCTACTTTTAGCAAAGTGTTTCCAAGTACTCTGTTCTGAGCTAACCCCGGGATCTCTCCTGGCACCGGAATGCAGCTCCAAAAAGCAGCTGGTGAGAGATGCTCTGAAGGATCCAGACAAATGACAGCTTTCAACACTGGAAAAACAGCTAAGCAGGCCAGGGAAAGCAAACATCAGAGCCATTCATGTACTGCAGCCATTGCATAAGCAGCCTGCCCAGGGAATGGCCACATGCAGAACGTGGATAATCCAGAGGACTGAATTCAGATGCACCTGTGGGACAGCTGCAGAGCCTGAGCAGGTGCCTACGTGCCATCAATTCTGTGCCATCAACTCCTCCACGTGCCCTCGGTGGCACAGACAATGCTGCAAGTCCCAGCAGAGCTCAGCACCACATGGGTGGGCCCAAGGGCATTGTTCTCCCAGCATGTAATTGCATTCCCAACAATCTCCCTGTACATACAGCTTTAAAATGAGCAATTAATTAAAAGCAATTTGAAAGCACTTACTGGCTCTATTCTCTACTGCCAGCAAATCCAGGCAATAAAGCAGGGGAGGATTTGTTTTGTAACTTTTCATTTCTTTGAGTCAGTAGAAGAATGAGTTTTACCATTATGAAGAAATGTAATTAAAGTATATGAAACATGAAAAATAGATCAACAGTAATGGAGAAGTTAATATTAAGAGCCCCACTTAATGTGTCATATTTCTACTTTTAGAGGGAATTGATGTACAAATAACAAAGCAAAATAGTTACAACTCCTCCCTTTGAGAGCTGGAGCTTCTAACTGCATTGTTTCCAGATGGGTTAAATCCAGAGCACCGCTCTGAGCTCACCCCTAAAAGCTGCAGCAGCAGCCTCATGTCAGTACTCTTTGTTCTCTCCCACTGAGCAGATATCAAGCACTGTTTTACTACAGTGATAACAAATTCCATGTACACATTGCTGGTACAGCTGCAGTGATAAGAATATGAACAGTTCAGGTACTTCAAATGCAAACAACTTGGTAGGGCCAGGAGCTGCTGTTTTTACACTCCCTCTGCCATCTAGTGGCAACAACCGCGTGGCTTCCACCGAGGTGTAAACCATGAGGTGCTCTGACAGTGCCCAGGAGGTGTTAATTGACCTGAGCAGAGCATGCTAATCACTAAATCTTGCTCAGGAGAAAAAAAAAAAGGGAAACAAATCCTGGTTTCTTGTTGTTCCCACACTCACTGCCCTCACGGAATGCCCTCAGTGAAACAGGATCATGCTCATCTGCCTCATGTATTTAAAGCAAACCAGCATTTCTCCTGTAGTGTTACACTTTAGATATGTTGAGGGTACATTTTTATTACATTTTACTCTATAACCACATTCTAATTACTCAGTGTAATTTATTCATCTGATTCCCCTTCCTAACAAAGTTATGTGGAGCCTTCCCTTTTATGTTCCACATAATTACCTTCCCTAACAACATTAAACTGCATTTCTTTTCCTGGGTGACACATCCCTGTAATCTCTGGAAGGCTCCCAAACACCCACCATAAGTTATACTGATAAACCAACTGAGAAGTTGCATTTTCTATAAAATATTTCAGTGTCAGCTCAGGTCATGGCCTAAGCACCTCCACATATCCCACAGGATGATCAAACTGATGTATTATGGAATTTAATTTTTCTACATTGAAGTAATTTACAACTTTGATTTTTAAATCAGAGTAAAAGAAAGGTTCCACCTCCTTTAAGGAAAGAAGTGGTGCTGTCTTAGGAAGATTTAATGTGCCAAAAATCATCTTGGAGTGGCCTGGGGTCTGACAGTGCTCAGTGCACAAAGTTGGTTTTGTTTAGCAGGAATTCCTTCCACAATCTTTAGTCAGAGTAAATCTGAGGCTGCTCATGCCATGCCTTTCCATCTCCCAGGCACTGCCCTGCTGGGGGGGAAGGCAGGAGTTTCTTGTAGTGTTTTCTGTGTTATTGTTAATGATTAAAGCAGCTCTGAAAGTAAACATCTGTAATTGTTCCAAATACAAGATGACATTTGTTGCATGAACTGGTTTTAATTATTTTGTGGCCATGAATCCTTTTCTTGAATCCAGGACAGTGGTTTCATAACCCAGGAACTAATCCAATGGCCAAAAGCAAAACACACCCAAACATTTCCCTGACTTTCATAGTTAAGCTGAGATAAACAACATCATGCAAATTTTCATACTTTATCTTCATAGAAAAACATTGTTCTTGCTATTATTTTTAAAGCAAAATTAATACAGACTGAACTTTAAACCAGCTGCCTCTTTCAGTGGCTTCAGTTAGAAAAATGATCATTTTAAGTTACTAAAAAAATACTCTGAAAAATTTTAAATGGAAACACTTGAGCTGCACACAGTAGAACATGCTTCATTTAAATGAGGAGATTAGAAGATAGAGCTTGCAGATTTGGCTCATTGTTTCAAAGTGAGGATTAACCAACAGCAGGCCAATATCCACAGTTCGACAAACACAGAGCTTGCAAACTACAGAACAAGAACAGCATCCACCAGAGCACTGACTTTAGATGTATTTAATGCTTAGAAATTACAGAAAATTATTTATCCACCTCTTTTAAAATATGCAACAATTAAAGTACTCCATTCAGAAAGGACATGGTGTGGAAATATTCTTACCAAGTAGAGCAGAAAGGTGTGGAGACCTGTTCCAAGCCCAACAGAGGAGAGAATGCCCAATCCTACCCAGTAGGCACACCAGAAAAACTTCTTCTCCATGTACCGCACATACTGAGCAAGGAAAGCCACAAAAAAAGAAAAAAAAATGTTAATTTAGATATCTCCAAGGGAGAAAAATTAAGCTACAAGCTAACACAGACATTTATCTGGATTACAGCAACTCCTAAATACTTCTATTTGCAATTTATTACAGCACAGACACTTAGAGGAAACAGTGCACTTTTAAAAGAAAAACTCCCCACATCTTGGAATCAGCAAGTTTCCAAGGAGATGGATGGAAATTCAGGTTCAATAGTAGAAGGTTAAAATCCAGAACAGGCTCATAAGGAGCAGTTCCCAGACAGTGTCAAGTAGAGCCCAGACAGCTCAGGGAATTGTCTGAACAGTTTAAATAAAGGAATAAAAGCAGCTGCGCTGCCAGTGAGCCTGCTGGATGTTGTATCTTGGAGCAGTGAGTAGCAGGTTTGTTACTTTTAAGAACACATTAAAATGCTGGTTGTGTGCTGCACCCAGAAATGAGGGGATGTGGGGAAGTCACAGCGAGTTCTGGACATTATTTGACACCATCCGTGGACCAAGAGCACCAAGGGGAAGTTTACATAATTCTTAATCAGGCTCCAACCTGCCAGGGCACAAAAAAACCCTGAAAATGCCAAGTGACACCTCCTTAACAGGGAGCTGCTGTCACCTGAGGGTGACACTGCCCTCAGCAGTCCCAGAGGATCAGGTTTATTCCCAGCAGGCTCAAGGAAACCTGAACAGTGCCACACCACAGCAGGAGGGATGGAAGCAAGTTCTCTGGAATTGGGAACCTGCTCATTTCAGAGCTGTGACATCAGCTGGAATTGGTTTTTAAAAGGGTTCTCTGTCCTCCAGGAAAATCTGAAACTCCAAGAGAAATGGGGAAGGGAAAGGTGCAGACAGCACCATCACTAAGCTTAAGCCATGTCTTACACTTCCAGTGCTGCAAAAGCACCAGGCTTTCTGTTCACCAAAACTCCACAAAGCTTTAAATGACCATTTGCAAACAATGAGAAGCATCACAGGAACAGAAATAGCATCTGAACCATGAAACCATTTGATATCTCTGTATGTGCCTGTGCAGCTGGGCAGGAGCCCCTTCCACAGAAACACAAGAATTATTTCTTGGGAGCCACGAAGCTCCGCCACAACTCAGGGTAACACTTCCCCTCAGGAGCTCCCACCATTATTAAAATCCTGCTGTGACAGAGCTGTGAAGGAGTGCTGCAGCACCCGAGGTGTGCTTCACTCAGGGCCAGATGAGACACCTCCAGATCCACCAGAACAGCTCATCCCTCCCCAGCCCTGAAACACAACTCACGCTCACCCAACAGAGCAGTCACAACTTGAGAAACAAAACCTCAGTGAGTTTGAACCATACATTATAAATTCATGGAGGTCCCAGCACAATTCATTGCATTGCCAGCACGGGAAAGGGATGGGGAGGCAGGGAAACACAGGTGGAAGGGGAGGCAGGGAAGCAGAGGTGGAAGATTGGAAGGTGAGGCAGGGAAGCAGAGGTGTACCTGCTGGTGTGTTCCCTCGATGTAGTACATGGCTGTGAGCACTGCCAGTGCCAGCAACACACACACCAGGGCCCCTCGCCGCCGCCACAATCTTAAAGACAAATGGCAAATTAGGGTTTTTCATCATGAAACATGCAGTTCAAAGTCACTCAGCTACCTCTGGGGGCTGGGGCTGCCTGGATGTGCTCAGCAGGGACCATGGCAGCAGTGTAAACCTCCCAAGGAAATATCTGGGGAGCCTTTACTCTTTAGGGAAAAATCTCTGCGTGGCTGTCAAGCGAGATCGAAGTTCAGCCACGCATTATTTTATTTTTTCTTTAATAAAGAAAAACAAAGTAACTGTCTGAAAACAAACACAAGCTGAAAACAATTCAGCTTCTGGAGCCAAGAGTCAGACCCAGGCCCTGGGCAGCAGCTGTGGCCAAGCACAGAGCAAAGCAGGCCCTGCACTAGCCCTGGGCAAGGACGGGCTGGGTGGAATTCAGAAATGCTGATTTCCAACTGTGCTGGCTGGGCACAACCATAGTAACAGTCACAGGAACAAAGCTTTATTTTGTTTCCCCTTATTAAAATTAAGCTCCAAATTTAATAAATAAATTTTAGATAACTCTGAAGCGCTGGAGTAACCTAAAGAGTAAAGGGAAAAAATATTTTCCAAAATAATTTGCTACAAATCATTTTTGAGCATGTTTGGTTTTACTGTTTTTGGTTTTTTTTTCTGCTTGATGTGTATGTGGCCACACACAGTAGATCAGCAAATATATTTATTATTGCCCAGAAAACACTATTATATTGTTACCTAATGATATATAAAAAAGTAAGTCCTAGCATAATTTAAAATTCTCAGACTATAACAGCAAACTATGAACACAACGTAGCTATTTAGACAGAAAGATAGAAATGTGAGGCATAATACAGGAAACATTCACAAATATTTCATATTAACTCAAAAGAGCACTCAAAAGATTTTCAAATTAAAGTTAGTGCTGCTTACATTAGTATGACAATTGAATTTTCAAATGATTGTCACTCAAAACACAATTTATGCAATGGAACACAGGAGATAATTAAGAGTCAATCTGAGGTCTCAGCTTAAGAGCTTGTAATAGTCAGGGTTATTTTCTGTAAAGATTCTGTCTGGGGAGTGCCAGACAACTGAAATGTGCTGCACAGCACAGGAGGCAAATGCTATCTGTGACAGAATTGGATATCTAGGAAGCCAAATAAGATTTGAGGTCTTAAAATAAATCCTCAAATGTCATTTCTGCTTAGTTTAAATAAATGCTTGGAGATTGTCAGAAATTACAGATGTCAGACCCAGTAAAACAGTTCTCAGAGACAATTCTCAATTGTAGTTGAAAGAATGCACATAATAAAATAAATAGACATGGGGGGGGTGATTTTTTTGGGGGGTGTAGAAGGGAATTAAGACTACACTACATAAACCTAGCCTTTTTCATACAAATAATTTCAAAAGAAAATGGAAACCAGAAGTTTCAGTCCGTAAATCTGAACTCCCCCTCCAGCCTAGCCCAGAGGGGGAGTGAGCAAAGCTCTGCAGAGGAGCAGCCCAAGAGCTGGAGTCACCCAAGGTGAAATCAGATCCTCCCCTGACTGGGAGAAGCTCTGTAAACTCAGTTCCAGGCACAACAGAGCCCAGTTACCAACGCAGGCACTGCAGGGCTGCTGCTCTTGGCATTTTCATCGCAAACTGTACTCATGTTCTGGCAGCCTAAACCTCGCGCCTTAAGAACTGGCTCTGCATTTCAGCACTAGCAGGGAATGGCAGGACTGCTCCTCACAAATTCTCTCACTGCAATTAAAGCTGGTTTTATCCAGTGTGAAAATAACACTCAGGGAAAGTGCTTTAATAAATCATTTCCTGCTGTAAAAAGGCCCACAGAGAAGCAAATAAGCTTCATTTACAGGATCATAAACATCACTGCAAGCTCCACAGAACCCTGATCTCTGCCCTGGCTGAGCTCTTTGAAGACTACTCAGTGATAGCAACACCCGCATTAGGTCAGTGCTTAACACTGCAGCCACAGCACAATGTCCCTTTGCCTTAAGGATCCCTAAACACTGTCCTACTCTTTAATTGGAATATTCAACTCTTCAGAAAGGCAGTTTGCCATTTTCTCCCCCAAGCACCTTGCTGAATTTATGTAATTTAAGCAGAAGGCCTGAGAGCACAGCTACAAGTGTGGGATGTTACAGCAGCCACCTTTAAGAGACAAAAATACACATGTTCTCTGGAAAAAAAAAAAACAGTTTTCAAGTTGTGAATCATCAGGGAAAGTGAGATGTCAGAATGACCTACTGAATCAGAGCATGGGTTTGCCCAGAACTCTTAGTAGAAGTTAAAGAAATGATCTTTACTTTATGGTCCATTCCTTCAAGTTTATTAGAGTTTCCAGGCAAAAATACTGCAAGGTAACAAGCGGTTTTTTCCACAGTACAATATTCAACCTCTCCTCTCGCTCCCTTCGCTTCCGCTCGCTCAACATCGAGGAATCTGCAAATGAAAAGAAAAAAAAAAAGAAAAGTAAAAGCAAAAGCACAGGCTGGCAAGTCAGGTGCTACCCACCCAAAAATACACAGATTTTTTATATATATAATTTTTTTTTTTTCTTTGTTAGGAAGTTAACATGAGCACTCAGTCATCTTTTCTCCTGATGCCAAAGCATTTGCTGTCAGAGTTTAATTTTTTTTAGGGTTTTGTTGTTGTTGCCCCTGTTGGTACTCAGGTCAGCTTTAATGTATGTGGACCACAGATCAAGAACTTTGGGACGGGAGAAGAGTGAATGGAAATACATGAAACAATTGCATGGTTTTGAAATCCTGAATCCTTCATGTTTAGAGCTGGCTGAGGTGCCCAGGATGGATTCAGGCAGCAAGGCCCCGGGAATAAAATCCCAGGATGGTTTGGGTGGGAAGGAGCCCTAAAGCCCAGCTCAGGAATGAGGTGACATGCAGGGAATGCAGTGGTTTGTTCCCCTCTGGCTCTCAGGGAAGCAGAGTGCCCCAGGCCTGGCACCCCCAGCAGTTTTCCTGCAGGGCACTGCCCGAGGAGCTGAAAGCAGCCAGCACCCCAAGATAAATATGATCTGAGCACTGCTGCAGGGACACTTCCCTCTGAAATTCTGAGCTGGTCCTGCTTCCAGAGGATGGAATTACACGTGCTCCTCATCCCTCTCAGCCAGGGTGTAACAGGAGAGGAGCACCTGCCCTCCCAGCCCAGCTCCTCCCAAACTCCCCCTGTGCAAAGGAGCTGATTTTGGAGCACAGCCCTGCCTGGGACTGAGCTCACACCCAGCCAGGCCCTGCTCACAAAAAGGCTTTTCCAACCAAGGTGGTATTTTGTGCTCACAATAAGATGAATAAAACCCCAAACTCAAGCTGGTTTTTTGGAGGAGAATGGCTTGTTCAAAGGTTGTCAAGCTAATAGGCAGTGATAATTTTTAAACTTTTAAAGAAAAGGAATTCTGGAGTAAGATTTAAAAAATATTACCAGTAAAGAAAATGACAAAAATACACTTGTATCCAAAGAGACACCAAACTTGTTTAAACATCACTTACTACACAGTCACAACACATGTATTCTATTTTGCACTGTAATAATATTAATACATTTTACAGTTTTAAAAAGCTGTTGCATTTAAAATATTAATCTAATCTGATCTCCAGCATCTTGTAACCCAAGATGTTATTTCAGTCTTACTTCAGTAATTGAAACATTTTGCCTTATCAGATGCTGGTATTTACATAAAAATTGCAGGTCTCATTAGTCACACAGCCCACTCAATTTGGTATTTCTTAGCTGTAAAATCAGTTGTTAAAGATGAACTAACAGCAATCCTGGCAAATACTGCAGAACATCCACATTCCCTCAGAGCTACAGAATGATTTAAGTCTTTAAGTAAAGGGCTTTAATTTGTTCCATACATACAAACATGCAGTTAATCTTTTTTTGTTTAATATGTGCAATAAAAATGCTTCAACCTTGTTTTTATGACCTTGTTTTTAGTAAAAGGTCGTAAGAGACAATGGTGTAAGACTGCACACAACTTGAGAAATCACTTGATTACAAAACTTAATTAAATATGGAACTGGCACATTCAAAGCTGACAGGAAACAAACAAAGATGATTATAGTTTCCATGCTTTACTACACAGCACAGATTATTCAGTGACACAAAAATCTTCATTAACTGTTTTCAGGTTATTTTTCATGAGCTCTAAACATTAACCCCAGGCTACTTCAGACATACCAGCAGGAAAAACAGAGGAGAAGCAGGAGGTGAAGTAGTTAAAAGTGTTTTGTTGGTAATTTATCACTGAAACCAATAAATTATAGTGACATTGAATTTCAACAGAACAGCTAGAAATTGGGAGACTAATAACTGGATCTGTCCCAGTGTAAAACAGATTTTTATTACCAAGAACTGACTTTTCAGTGCCAAAGGGTGGGGTTGTACAGCCTGACTTCCACAGCCACACATTTGCCAACAGAGTTTAATTTTTTTTAGGGTTTTGTTGTTGTTGTTGTTGCCCCTGTTGGTACACAGGTCAGCTTTAATGTATGTGGACCACAGATCAAGAACTTAGGGAGGGAAAAAGAGTGAATGGAAATACATGAAACAATTCCACAGCTTTGAAATCCTGAATCCTTCATGTTTAGAGCTGGCAGAGGTGCCCAGGATGGATTCAGGCAGCAAGGCCCTCTGCATGATGTGGGTATAAAGTCCCAGAATCTCAGAATGGTTTGGGTGGGAAGGAGCCCTAAAGCCCAGCTCACTGCACCCCTGGCATGGCCAGAGTGGCTCCATCCAGCCTCAACAGAGGCCCAAAATCAATTCCTTTTCAATGCTGTGCTGTTTCCACCCCTAACAGACCAGCTGAGAACACAAAGGGATTTTCCACCTACCTGTGAAGTTGCCATTGTGCTGCTCTTTGCTCATTCTTATGCGCCTCTGGTCACAGTCTGTGCCATTCTCTGCCATTTCATAGATCGCTCACGTGTGGGGATCTAAGAGCAAACCCAAAAAGGACAAGATGTGTTTCTGGTTAGGAAGACTGCACAGTCAAGGGATACAAACACCCAGCAGCTCTCTAAATCCAGCTCGCACTCATCCTGCATTACACCACCAAACAGCAGAAAGTGATTCAATCCCCACAGTGACAAAGATTAAAACATTTCCACCTACATAATTCTAAATTTTTCACTCAAATGACAAAACTCCCTCACTTCCAACAGCTGAACAAATCTCATTAAACAAAGCCCTTCCATGACCCATCCCACTGTTTGGGCTCCAGGAGCAGCAGAGCTTCATACAAACCTCACTTCATCCTGAGGGCTTCAGGGCTGCTCCTAAAGCACTAAAGCTTTGCAGGTTTTTACCTTGTCAAAACCCTCCCTGGCTGAAAGATCAGCCCTGAGTGTGGTAACCAAGAGAACAGAGCTGCATCTCCTGCTCTGCACAGCCTGCTGCCCCTGAAGCACAAAAGGCAAACTCTGCAGAGGACAAGAGCTGAGGGAAGGTCTGCTGACCCTGTCCATGCTCTCTGCTGGTTTAGCCTCTCTCCAGAGAGATCAGCCCTAAAACAAAACCCCAAAAGAACAGATTTGGTTTTCCTTATCCAGGAGAGTAAATAATGCCAAGCCAGCACAAACCAGAGTGTTGCAAGAGCTGCCTTTTTTTTTTTTCTTTAAAAAAACCCAAACCTGAACAGCTGACAGTTCTTATGCAATCAAACACAAAGAGAATAACCAGTCAGACTCCTTGTTTCAAAAACTCTCTCTTCAATCTTAAAACAGTTTCTAGAGTTTTATTTGGAGAGTCCCACAAAGCTAAAGCATTTTATTTGCATAGTATTTCTCCCTGTAAGCACACTTGATTTACAGGTTTTGATATGTTGCTTTTGTTGGAAAGAAAAGTGGTGCAATATTAAAATGACATGTTATATAAAACTGTCCAGTGGAAGAAATTGAAGTTCTACAGAAAAAAAACTTCCCATTGATTTATGCTAGGCTTAAGAGCCAAGCAGCAACTCAGGTTTGGTAAACAGGAGTGAGATCACCCCTTGGATTCAGAGTGCAATAATTTTGTCAATTTTTTAAATAAAATGTTCAAAAATTTCAGACACTGTATTTGACATTTCCAAGGTTTCAAAAGTCAGTTTTAGACAGGTGTTTGCTAAACAGGTACCAGCACTTGCAGTACAGGTAGAATTGCTGGCTAGAATCTAATTATTAAAGTTTTAGTTAAAATCCAGTAGTCAATAGCACTGAGGTCTCAGGAAGGAGTCTTTTTTCCAACACCTCCCCCTGACACAAAATGTGCAAAAACAGAAATCTGTCTGGTGAAACAAGGCAGCAGAAACTCCTCTCATGCATGTTACAGCTTTTACTCCCTGCAGCATGAACCCCAGAACACCCAAACACCTCAAAAATGAACAAAACACCTCTGCAAAAGCTGGAAAATGCCAAGGGCTCCAGAGTCAGCCAAGGACAAGAGCGTGCAGTGGGAGCTCTACAGCATCACCTGCAAGCCAAGGGCTGCTCAAACCCCAGGGAAATGTGAACCTGCCCCTCTCCCCAGGTGAGTTTAGAGCAGCCTGACACTCTGGAGCTCCCCCACTCCTCAGCTGAGGTTAACAACACAGTTGCTATGGCAATATCAGGATCAAATGTCCAGGCACCCCTTAATTCAATCAGGAGAAGAGGACAGCGAGTGTTTTGTTTCTCTGGCTGCACTCAGTTGTGCTTATTTTTATATATATTTAAATAAGTATTTATGAACATCCACAGTGGGAATTTTTGTACCCACACACCCATGTATGTACCACATGAATTTGCACACACAGAGCTCAAACTGCAGAGGGCAATATTTAAATTACACACCCCCACACAAGGCTGGTGTTCACAGAAAGCTGCTTAGGAAGCAAAAGCCATCCAGAGCTGTTGAGCACACACAGCAACACTAAAAAAAGTGTTCTGGCTTAGGGAACTTAAGTCACGTTTTGTTGACTTAAATATAGCAAAGGTTAGAAAAAAATGCCACAAATTTCAGTGGAAGTGACGCGTTCCTCATTTGGAAACACATTTTTTTTACGTGTGCAAATTTAGCCTTCAAAATTAAAGTCTTGATCGGTTTGGTCTCTGCTCTCAGCTTAATTACACTCCAAGGAAGTTCATTTAGTGCAATGCTCTCCCTGTTTGATGCTAGGGTGTGCACAACACTGAATTCCAGTGCAATCCATACAACTCCTGCATCTCTGGGGGTCTCAGGTGTGCTGTTCCCAATGCATGACAGCTTTTTTTTCAGGAGCTCAAGTGCCAGAGCCACTTTTACCCTGCCCGCTTGGAAAGGCAATAATCCAGGATTAGCTTTGCATAACACCACCTCAAGTATGTTTGCACTGAAACAGATAAATAATCCACTTCCACACTTCTGTAGGACAAATACTTCTCAAGAAGGTCTTAAAGTTCAACCATTCTGCAGGAAAGCTTTAAAAATTCTCCTTTAAAAACACAGCTGAGCTGGAGATGGGATAACCATCACATGGCAGGGCTGCAAACCCTTCCTGGCTCCAGAAAAGAACCCCCCTGGTTTACACAAGTCTAATTATACTGAAAGCATCTTAGCAAAGGGACTGGAGAATGCACATCCCTTGATCTGCTGTGCTGCTTGAAGCCCATCACAAGCACGAGTCCTGCACTAATGCCTCCCCACAGGGATTAACTGGAGTAGGAGTCTGTCCCAAATTGGAGTTATCCTTCATGAACTCACTCCATATTCTGAAGATACACCCAATCCGTGAGAGCTCACCACAGGAAGTTAAATTCCATCTGCTGAACAGAAATTCACTTCTGACAGATGCTGGGAAAGACACTGAGCCCATCTCTAAAAATAAATTTGCCTACTACATGGAGTACTTAGCAGCAAACGTAAAAATAAACTATTTAAAAGTGCAAGGAAAACAACTGTGGCCAGTTTTTGTATCAGGGTGGCTTAGATCATTTGTTAGAGCTGTGCTCACACAAGAACTGCTTTGTAGGGCTGAACAAAGAGCTCACAACACAGCACTGAGCTTTAGTGCAACCTAAAACACGAAGCATAAAAAGACAATTATTGCCAGTCAAAAATGCAAATTGGTCAACAAAAAGGGTTTTGGTGACTGTGACTGGCACTTCACAGCCTAAGTGAGACAAAGCAGAAGAAGCTATCAGAGCATCAGAACACAACAAAATTGGGCACTGCAGATCTGTAATCAGAGACAAGGACAAAAGTCTTCTCTGGAGCTCTGGGGAGGCTGTGGAAGCACCCAAGTGTTGGGTGCTCTTATGCAAAAGGAACCAGTTTTGGACAAGGCATTGGGTGTCTGCTCTCTGCTGGAGGAGAAGAATGTGGACTCACGTTCTATACTCAGGATTTTTGGAGGACTCCTTTCCAGCATGCTGGAACAACAAGGAAGTTGATTTCCTATCTCCCTGCTCTCCCACACATCGTTTCAATCACTAATTCTTACCACTTCTTACTGAAAGAGCCATCTCCATCAGTTCCTGCTCACACCGCTCCCAGAACCTGAGTTAGAGCTTGAAGCATTTTGTTGTTCTCCCAGCCACCTCACCAACACATCATTTCAAGTTATTTCTTGCATTTAAAGCCAAATGCTCCTGCTTCTTTCTCCTCAACTTTTCTTCTTCTTCTCCACTCCTGTTCTTCAGTTACAATAAGGAGAAAAAAGGATTAAAATCCAGCTTTTCCAGGTGGATAAAGGATTGCACTAATCCAGACAGCGCTGCACATCTGTGAGAGGAGTTTTTTTTCAGTCATCACATGCTCTACAGAGAGAATAAATTGCCAATTCTCTGGCAAAGGAACAGCTTGGAGAGCACTTTCCCTGGAAAGCCAAAGACTGCCTGGCACAGGACACGTTCAGGTGAAGGATGGGATCGGTTTGGAAGTGAAACATTACCTACCCCTTCCAGCTCCTCACAGTTATTCCCTCTCCACCACTTCTCCAGGATCTGAAGGCAGTGGAAGAGCCCAACCAGGTCCTCAGCACTGCAGCACCCAGCCCAAAGCGACTCCTCTTGCAAAGCTGCTGCCCCTACAGAGCAAGAGAACACTGTTCGTGTGACACTGCAGTGACACAGCCCCTCACTTGGAGGTTAATGACTTTCCTGAAGATGACAGAAAACAGAAAAAGTAACTGCTCGATTCTTTTTTTTCCCAGTCCTTCGGCACTCATGGGAAGCGTTCAATTAAAATAAATGAGGCCACATCTGAAAGATGTTCCAAATCTCCACAGATTTAGCTGTAATGGGTTATTTTGATATGAGTGCGTTTATTCCCATACTAAAAATGTTTTCCTAACTGAAATAGTTCAGTTCCTCAAAGGAGAAGTAATTCAGTTAAAGACCACAGGTTTCCATTTTGTGGGTTATGCCTCTGTACACCAGACCTATTTTCCTACCCAAATAAATCATCTTAGAATTTAGAGTTAAAATTCCCATTTTTTTCCAGAAAGACTTTGGGATGCCTTTTAGGAAAGGCTGCTGTAACATGAGCTTCAGGGATGCCATGCAATTTGAGTTAACTGAAAGTTCTGTCCCTGCCATTAAAGCCACATATATTAAACTGATCTTTTTTTGTGTATTTTATTCTGGTGAAACATGAATTTTGATTACATCCAGCAGCAGAATCAGGTGCTGCAATAAAGCACTAGAGATGCTGTGCAATAAAGAGATGAAAAGGTGAGATCCAGGGACAAGAGGATATGCAGAGGAGGCACAGCACAAATGAAAAGGGATGAACACAAGGACCTGACAAAGCCCAGAGTGGCTGAAAGCAGCTCCTGAGATCACAAATTCTGCTTTGCACAGGAACAGTGTCTAAGTGGAGCCAATTCAGATTTCACACTTGGCCATCTAGTGAGGACACACTGCCCAGACAAGGCTCACAGAGGCCAATTCTGAGCCCTGGGAGAAAGAAAAATATCATTTTAATAAGCTTGAAATACCCTGAACATCTGCCTGCCTCATTAATAACATCTCCTGGCCCCCTCTGGTCCAAGCAGCACCAAACCCAGCGAGGTTTGGTGGCTTTGGTGCTGTCCCATGACTGTTTGAAGCTGGTACAAAAAGCTCAGTGTTGCAACACCCCCAAGGTTGTGCCCTTCGTCCTCAGGGAATAGCAAAGTCCACCCAGCTCACACTGGTCCAGAAGGAACAGAAGTTAAAGTTCCAACCTGCAGATAACTCATCACAATACATCAGGAATTATAGGGTGGTTTTTTAAGCTCACAGTTTTTTAAGCAATAAAATCTCCAAGCATGCACTAATGGCACGGATCACCCTAAGGAGAACTGTTCAGCAGATGCAGTCAGAGGCAGTTGTGACATTCAGAAGGAATTCCAAGAGAACAACTTAGGAAAAAAAGCTTTAAGGTGAAAGAGGGCAGCTGTTCCAGCCTACTCACCTTCCTCATTGCTACCACCCACTTGAAAGCTACTGAGCCTGCTGCTGGCCTTCCCCACAGCAATTACAAACACCCTCGGTTTCAGCAGCTCAGCAGGACAAGAAATAAAGCTCAGACTAAAGAAGAGAGCTCACCTCCCATTGCACAACTGGAAACTGGCTTTTGAAACCTTCATCTGAAAACAGGGGATGAAGCCATCGTTACAACTCTCACTTATCCCAGAAGGAATAAAGGAAAGTCTATTCCATGCTGCAGAAAGAATGGATTGGAAGAAGGAGGACTGACAGAACTAAGACTGTTCCAGTGGGAAAATTAATGCATTAAGAAGAGCTGATGTGTGTTACCATAAGGTGTTACAAAGCGTAAGAACCCCCCATCAAACTGAGGTGAAACAAGCTCTAAAGGAGCAGAATTCCTAACAGCAAAACAGCACCAAAATCCACAACACAGGAAAAAAACACCACACTTTCTCCACCTCAACCCACATTGTCACCATTAACTAAAGCAGGGTACCCACTTGTTGGTAAGCACAGAGAAAACAAGGGCAGGAGAAAACCCTGAAGAAATGCCATAGGTGCGGTTGAAAGGGGATAACCTGGATTCAAAGTACTTTAGGGAGAAACAGCTGCTATCAAACGCACTTATCACCCTTCCCTCAGGTCACCCACACGACCTGCCAAGAGTCTGAGAGGCAAAACTGGAATAAAACGGGAACCTCGCTGCTTTATCATCTCCTGTAAACACCAGACGACGAAATAAAAGGCAGAATAAAAGGTGTTTAACCCAGCCAGCAGAAATGTTCCCGAGGATTTGGGCCTCACAGCCACAAACCCCAGGCAGCCCACGGGGATGCGGGGAGCACCCGGCCGGGAAAGCACAGCACATTTCCCGTGGGAAAGCAGACAAAGGCCATCGGTATCCGACTCTCCTCAGGGAGGAGGACGGATTTCTCCCTGTGTCATCAGGCACCGTCCCTGGGGCCGCAGCAGGGCGAGTCTATCCCACCCTTCCCGGAGCTTTGGAAGAGCAGAGCCGCTCTCCAGCGGGGTGAGATGGCAGCGGCTCCTTTCTCACCCTGCGAGCAGCAGCCTCCCCTCCCACCCTGCTCCTCCACAGCATCCCCGGCTCCCTCACGGGCCCCTCGGTTCTCACAGCACCGGGATCCCCTCCTGCCTCAGAGCCGTGAGGGGAGCGGGGCAGCGCTGAGGGGTCCCCGCTGAGGGGCCGGTAACGAGACCCCCGCCCGCCGGCACAGCCCCGAGCCCGGCCCCGCACTCACCACGCTCCAGCAGCTCCGCTGGGCCCGGCACAAGGCGGAACAGGGCCCGGCACAACACGCCCCGGCCCGCCCCGGGCTCCGTCACTTCCCGAGCGCCGCGGCCCCGTCACCTCCGGGCGGGCACGGCGGAGCGGCCGGGCGGGAGCGGCAGGTGAGGGTGGAAGGGATGCTCCCTCGTGGCTCCCTCATGGCTCCCTCATGGCCCCCTCATGCTGCCCCTCAGGGCTGCGCTTCGCTCCCCTCACGGTCTTTGCTCCGTGTCCGCTCGGGCTCCAGCGCGGCCGGGCCTGGCGGGGCTGAGGGCGCGCGGTGGAGATGGAGGCGGCCCCGCTCCTCAGCCGCATTCAGGTTATTGGCTTAAAATCCCCAGCATTTCACTGATTGTCTGCCCCTTTCTAGGTGTAATTTTGACATGAGGAAAAGCTGAGAGAATTGGGCGTGTTCAACCTGGAGAAGAGAAGCTCTGGAGTGACATAATTGTGGCCTTTGGTGAGTGAAGGGAACTTACAGGAGAGGTGGGGCCAGACTATTTACTGAGGCCTGGGGTGGCAGAACAAGGGGAATGGGTTCAAACTGACACAGAGGAGGGTTAGGTTGGATTTTAGGAAAAATGTTTAGCCTGAGAGGGTGGGGAGGCCCTGGCACCAGCTGTGGCTGCCCCTGAATCCCTGGAAGTGCCCAAGGCCAGGCTGGGCAGGGCTTGGAGAAATCTGTGATAGTGGGAGCTGTCCCTGCCCATGGCAGAGAGCAGAACAGATGAATTTTAAGCCCCTTTCCAACACAAACCATTCCAAGATAATTTGCCATTTTATCTTAACTCTGCTTGCTGAGTCCAAGCCCATCCAGTGAGATGTTTGCAGTCAGAAAGCCGTGTCTGGGAAACTGTTCTTTGTGTTTCTAACAAATGTTCTTTGTCTTCAAATCACCAAGTGGAAACACAAAATGCTCTCAGAAGCTGAGAAACGCTCAAGTAAATTCTCTCTTTCCCCTCTTTCAGAGGCAGAATCCAAAATCCACCATGATTTCTCTCTTCGAGTCCGAGGTCCTGAACGTGGTGGTCGGAGTCGTGTGCGGGGTGTGCCTGGGCTGGGGCATCCGGGGGAGGCTCCGCAGGAAACCTGGGGCTGCAATAATTCCAGAACCTTCCAACAGCCTGGGAGACGAGGCCGACATCATGGGAGAGTCCGGGGAGCTCAAGCTGGTGCTGATCGTCCGCAACGACCTGAAAATGGGCAAGGGCAAAGTAGCAGCACAGTGCTCCCACGCTGCCGTCTCTGCCTACAAGCAGGTTCACAAAAGGAATCCCGAGCTCCTGAAGCAGTGGGAATATTGTGGACAACCTAAAGTGGTCCTCAAAGCTCCCGATGAAGAGACTCTGGTGCAGCTCCTGGCTGAGGCGAAGCGCCTGGGGCTGACTGTGAGTTTGATACAGGATGCTGGGCGTACTCAGATAGCTCCAGGCTCCAGGACAGTCCTTGGGATAGGACCAGGACCAGCTGATGTCATAGATAAAGTTTCTGGTCACCTGAAACTCTACTAAACCGGTACCAAAAAGACCTGGATGTGTTCATGTATGTCAGTACTGAAGGGATAAAAATGCAAGGGTTTTTTTTTCCCGTATTTTCCCTCAGTATTAATAAAATAAGCAAGTTTCATAAGATTTGAATTTGTAAATTGTGAGTGTCTCTAGCTTCTGTTCCAGAAGGGGGAAAGAAAATTCTAGACTGAGAGCAGTTGAAAGCAGAGCTGACACCAAAAAAAAATCCAGTAGATTTCTAACTTGTGCAGTTGGTTGAGGATTTGGCACCTTGGTTGAGTGTAAGAGTTTCCTCTTTCTGCCTGTTTTTTTTTGTAGTGAATATATTCTTTAATTCAGAAAGGTACAGCTGCTGAAGCAGTTAAGAACTGGAGCTGGGAGTAGCTGTAGGCCAACTTCCTGCCCAAATTGCTGCAACAGCTTGTAAGTGCTCCCAGGCTGACCAGTTCAACTGGATTTGCAGCCCAGACCAGTAAAAAGTTGTGGGGAGCAGCTGTAAGCTGAGCTTCCCTCGGGAAGGGTCTGTGCAGCTCCTACACGTGCAGAAATGAGCAGTTAGGCCAAGGTGTGCGGAGTTACCCTCTGTATGAACAACTGGCTCTCAGGGACAGACTTAAATCCTGGTTTTCTTGGGATTAACAGGTGCTCCTGGGTTTAAGGAAATAATTACTGCACAGTTCAGTAAATTCTACTTGTACAGTTTAAGTTCTGCTGTTAAGCACCTTTGCCAAGCTCTCAGCCATGTGTTCCAGCTGAGTATTGTGAAGAGTTTGTAGGAGAGGGAACAGGATTGGTCTGCATCTCCAGAGAGAATGGCAGAGGGGCTGAAATGCCAATAAACACAGAGGATAGAAATGTTTGGATAGAAATGTTTTTATCCTGCACCACATAATCCTTTTCAGAGGCTCGCTGCAGACTTGTGCTCCACCCCTGCTGGCCACAGAGAGCCTGGGGCAGCCCCCATTCCCAGAAGTGCTGCAGTGCCCAGCCCCAGGATCCCAGCACAACTGTGGAGCTCACAGGAGGAAGAGGCAGGGGGATCTGGATCCTGATGCCCAGTGTAGCTCCTGGTTAAGAGACAGGAGCTTCTAGAGCTGTTGGAAATCTGCCCCTTGCTGTCAGACTCGTTGCACTCAAATATGACAGTATTCATAGAGAAACATTTAAGTCAATTTTATTTGAAGCTAAATATGTTTAAGGCAATTTACATACCTAGAACATGATCTCAATTGAACTGGCACACCCTACTACACTCCTAATGCATCATCTGGTCCAATATGCTGGAGTTGACCACAGTGCAGCCAACCGGTGAAAAGTGCTATTTTCTTCTCTCTGGCATAATCTTTCTCTAGAAAAAGCTTGACATAGTTTCCTGTATTGCTCCCTCAGTGCAAGACCCCACTCCTGGTCCCCATTGCTGCTCTGCTGCTGGCCCCTCAGCCCCTTGGCTGCACACACCTGCATTGCCCCACACAACCAGCACTGAGTACTTGGTTTGAGTCCAAAGGTCCTTTTTTTGAAGACAGTAAAGTGAAGCTACCACTATGCAGCATGTCCACAGTCCAGTAATTTATTTTTAAATTGCGTAATTTCAAATTGCACAAACAAAACTGAACAGCAATATGCTTGAATTCTCTCTTCTGTACACTCAAAACAGTGATCTAAAACACCACAATATCCAACATACACAAACCTCAGGGCAGGGTTAGTAAATACACAGATTGGAATCATGGTGCTCTGTTCCTGAATGGAATGTCCCACAAAAGCACAGGATACAGCACAACATAAGGTCATCTGTTACATATGGAGTGAGCAAAAAGACACTAGCATTTTCTATATGCATAACTGGAAAAACCTGCATAGGTTAAGGGAAAAAAAAAAACAAAACAAAACAAAACCCAAAACTTTTACTCATTTTAAGTCAGGCAAGGTTGTCTGTACGCATTTTAAATTCTTTTAGAGCTATGCAATCCAACCCAGGGAGGATATGCTGATTAGTGTTGTCTCTTGTCAGCAGTCTTGCAAGGTCAAATACAAGTATCTTGGCTTTAGCTTTCTCCAAATATACAGTGAGATTTAAATGCATTTAGAATAGACAGTACATACTGTAAGCTGCTCACATACAATGAACTTAAGATTCAATATTAGAGTGTAACACTATAGAGTGCAAATCAGAATCTTCACAATAGACTTAATGGTAATAAGCAGTCCTGCAAAAGCCCACTTGAACAAAGTCGTTTAAACTATTCCCCTTCTGAAAGTAAAAGTCTAAATGACATGGAATGTGAAAAAAGATTTAACAGAAGTGATTCAAATCGTTTGCGCTAGAAAAAACAGTCCTTCATGAAATAAAGGTTACAAGAACACGAGGCAGAACTCTTTGCTTTTCCCTGTTATGAGTTAAAGCGGGGAGGGACGGTGGAGTTTCAGTAAGAAAAGTTGCTGCTCCAGGCTGACTTGTGCTGCATCTCACATGCTGTAGCCGAAGCCGGGCTGGGGCTGCCCGTACGGAGGGGCCGTGTAGCCGTAGCCAAAAGGTGCCTGTGGAGGAACTGCCACGCTGGGTCCTGCTGTCAGCATCAGCTGAGGCTGGCCTGCAACACACAACGGGCATCTTACTCCTCCTCAAGTGAAAGAGCTCAGCAAAATGCCTGAAATTCAGCAGGTGTTGCTGTGTTTCACCACTAAGTCCCTGCTGACCTGGACTGGGTTTCCCCATAAAACCTCAGGACACAACACATGGCTAAAAATATTACAGTGTAAAGTATATCAAGAAATTCTTACTAGAATAATCTGGATATAAAGAAAATACCCAATATAAAGTAGATATAAATATGTTTTAGATATAAAGCATATTGCACAAAATCCAAATCACCGCCTGCTGGCTGGAATAGCACAGCTCCTGTAAACCTTTCCTAAGGGGGCCAGGACAAGCTTAAATCCTGCAGTCCACAGCCCACCTCAGCAGCCACAGCATCAAAGTGGCCCTTATCTAGCATTTTGGTACACACTCCGTAAGATTTGATTTCCCATGGAGAATGTTCCCATTTCCCAGGACTTCCTCAGGAAGAAAACAAGATTAGGGAAGGCTTGTTTTAAAAGTGAAATATGCTATTGATAACACACAAACTAAAGCATTACCATAAACAATAGGTTGTGTTTCTGTAGCTTGCTCCTCTTCCTTTCTCAAAGACTCTGATGCATCCAGTTTATCCACCTGGAATTGAGACCAACAATTAATGAAACCTCTTCCAAAACAGGTACTTAATTGTGGCAGAGAAGTGGAAAAGCCTTAGTGGTATGTCAACACCCATCAAGAAAAGGAGACCATTTACAAGTTAAGATCAATTCAAGTAGCAATGTTGGTACTGGTGCAGTCAAGATTGTCTGTTTCCTGAAAAAAACCCTCATTGAGGGATTTTCAACTGCTTTGAAAGCTCACTCCAGGCTGAAGCTTTGTACAAAAGGTTCTGTACTGGACTGGAGCTGGATAGTCTGGACACAGACTCAGATTTGAGCTCAGTCTCAACTGGAGACCTCTGGCATTGGAGCAATTGCCAAGATAATGCCCAGACCTGGAGCAGTTTCCCTGGAGATGACATTGAGGCAAAGTCCTCTGGTTTGGATATTTGGATAGAGCAGACTGCAATAGCATCCGACATGTCACTTGAGCCTCAAGATTTCACTTTCCAAACCCATTCACTCATGCAATTTAAGTTCAAATGCAGAGAATGCATGTGTATAAGACTTGCTTTTTCCACTCCAGAACTGTGTGGCAGTCAGCCTAAACCCACAGATACTCCAATTCTTCCAGCTTTACACACAGTAACAGACAAGCCTGGCCAGCTTCACTGCTGCCCTGCGAGTGCAATGGTGCTGTTTGCCCACCCCTACAGAATGGCAAGAGAAGGAACTTCTTCTGTAGTGAAATACTGCTCATTTCTAAGACAGATGCAAGGGAACTCAGCATTTCTACGGTCTAAGGCAGGCCCTGAAACTAAAACCACAAAGTGAGGTATTGGTATTTTACCTGAGAGATAAGACTTAGAACAAAGTCAGAGATAATCATGCCAATTACTTTGAAAGACAGTAATACAAATCACATCATTTCATTTGTGTCCTTAATAAAGGAGTTTGAAGGTTTCCTGCACTTACACAGGGTCAGTGTTATTTATTCAGCTACATTCACAAGTGAGTTTTAAGTTTAACTGTGCTACATGAACAAATATCTGCTGGCAGTTCCAAGAGCTGGGAGCTCCTCCTTTCAGCTGTGAGTTAAAATGTGTTCCATAAACCTGTAACCTCAAGCTGAGGCACAACTGCAGGGAGTGGCAGAAGTCCCGAGCTCCAGTTCCCTCAGTGACTGGGCTTCCATGGCCAGCCTGGTGCTCGCCTCCCACAGAATCTGCCAAAGTGCACGGGATCATATCCAATGCTCCAAGACTCATTTCCAGACACCGTGCTGGGAACTGCACTGCTTTTAACTCAGAACAGCAACACACTGAACACAGAAGCACAAGTTTAGAGATGCAAACCCAAGGAGAATGTGCAGAGTTTGCTACTAAGCAGAGGCATTTGGCTTACTCACACTTGGAAAGCCTCCAGCCCAGGACATTCAATGCATTTTGGACCCAGTTTGGATGGCTCCCCTCAGAGCTGAACAAATATTGACAAGAACAAGCTCAAGTTTGAAACCAGCCCAAAGGATGGTTCTTACACCACTTGCTTGAGCATCACCAGCTTCAGGGCCCTACACACTTGGGAGCAAGATTGACTGAAAGGCTTTTCCACAGGGACTGCAAGAAGCTGCAGAGGAAAAGTAACATGCATTCGATGTTATCGTGTTATGTGTGCATGAAAAAGAGGCAAAAGGACTGAAGCACGAGTGAGGGCTGAAGATGACTGCCATACAGGCTCCCCCCAGAAAACCACACACAGCCCACAGCAATGCCTTGGAGCTTCAGGAGGAGTGGGATGTAATTGCAATGACTGCTACACATGCGTCGTTTATGCAAACACTGCAGTTCAATTACCTTTTTTCACACACACGCTCTCCTATTTCCTTACTAGCTGCTGAAGGACCTTACACTACGTGTCTTAGGTTAGCCTTGAGTTCCAGTGGTGTCTTTACAACCAGCAGTTTTTGCTTTTAGTCCATCTTCAAAGCTGGCATTTTGGTTTTGCCCTTTGCTGAACCACATTAATGGAAAACTCCTGCTAGGGCTGACCCCTGGGCTAAGGAGGATCACGGTGGCATTTGTAGGGAAGCAGATGGACAGAAAACCTTGGATTGCCCTTCTGAAGGTCAAAGTTACATAGCAAAAGGCAAGCCCTGGAGTAGCCTCAGAAGAGCAATAAGCATTACCATTTTTATATATTTTTAATGAGGTAGCAAGAGAAGTTTAGTGAAGCTGAAGAGCTTGGAAGGCAGTCTTTTTTTGGACAACTACTAGAAATTTATTACAGGGAGGAGAACCACAGACTTGGTGTAACAGCTGAAGTTTTAAGTTGCTACATGAACTAGAGCACTGTGTGGATTAGATCAGCACCATGAGAACTGACACCTGAGTGAGGAAGAGTCCCTCTGGAAGCAGCCAGTATCTACTCTGCCTACAGTCAGCACGCATTAGTCATGGTCCAGAGATCAGGAACTGGATCACAGCCCTTCAACTAGCAAATGCCAGACTGATTTAGGGATTCACAGACTTATTTCTTATTGTAGGAGGTTCTTCCAGTCAGATTGGCTGTCAAATAATAGCACTTGTGTAAGTATTTGTGTGTTGTTTCAATACCAGGCTGACTGTGATCCAACTGATCACCTGTATGCCCTTCCTGAGGATCTATGAGCTTATTAGTAGCAAATGAATCTACTTTTCTCCTACAGCACTAGCTAGTGAGAGTTAAACAATTTGCAAATGCTTTAGTGATATTTTGTTTGGGGAAAAAGCAGTAGCAGCAGTGTAGTAAACATAGGAAAGAAAAAAACTCATGCAGAATCCTTAGACTTAGTCCTCCAGACTTAAAGATGGAAAACAAGAATCAACTTTCACCTTTTCCTTTATTGCATCAACCTGCAAAGGAATTCAGAAGGTGCAGCTTAGAAAAATCAAATTCCATATTTAGCATATAAAAAGGTAGAAACAAAAGCGTCAGGGAAGAAATAATTAAGGTACAGGTGAGTAAAAACAAAGGTACACCAGAAGTATCTGCTTTAGAAAGGCAGCTCTGCTTCTTGCTGGTTCTTACTTCATTAGCTACATTAAAGCTACATCCTAATCCTTTATCAGATCAGGAAATTTTTATCTTTAAGCATCTACTACTCCCACCAAAGGTATGGTGTTAGCTTGGTACAGGCATCTCTGACAAACAGTTGTATCGCTCAGCCAGCTCCCCACCTCCCCCAGAACAGCAGCTCAGGCTGGCTACACAACTACAGGGTAGCCCTGCCTTTAGAAGAACAGCAAATTTCTGGTCAAACAGGCATCTTAGTCTTCATTGACTGCATGACCTCAAGCTTGGAAAAGTCTAATTAATCATTAAGGAATTCACACCATTTCACTGAAGATATTCCAAAAGCTTCAGCTGGGAAAGTCGTGCTAGTGACAGCTGGATTTAACTCAAGTCTGTTCCAGCATTCCCAAGTAGTTCCCCCGTCCTGAGTCACTTCACATAAGATTTGAGTCATAATTAGTACCATTAAGTGTCAGAGCCACATTTTAGAGTTAAATGCATAGCAGAATAAGTTATCTCCATGTCTAGTTATAAAGTTGTTTTAGTACACAGTCTAGAATTTAGTTAAAGCTTGATCCCAGCTGGGATTCCTGCCTGACACAGCACAGGAAATGCCTGGAGCCTGGAACTACTTTAAACACTGCCCAGGGTCAGGCAAATACTACTGATGTAGGTTCTGTAATTGGCAGAGGGTGGAGCCTGCAAGTGTTTCAGCCTCTTAGAGGGCGAAGTCTCTCCCCAGATGGACTGAAAAGTAAGTGTGGACATGGACAGACAGACATTGGACAAAGCCCAAATCAATGTTAGTAGCAAGCAGACAGTCTCAAGGCATTCACCATAGTGACTGACAAGCTCTGGCTGCTGGAGAGGCACCTGCTCTTACCTTGGTCAAGTACTCCTTCATGACCTGAATAAAGTATGGCATGGCAAAGTCCATAATGTTGTGCCTCCACGCTGTTTCCAAGACAACATCTGGCCTTAGCAGATCGTAGCAGGTGAAGAGACAAGCACCAAAGCATTCCCTCTTGTTCTCCTGCAAGAACCACTGCAGCAGCTCTTCTGCCAGCTCAGTATCTTTGGATTCCGAGGCGTACTGCATGGCATCCTGCAGGGGGGCAGACAAAAAGCCACAATGTGCTGTTCACTAAGCTGCCCTCAGAGCCAACAAGGCAAAGTTGTCAGAGCAGCCCTGGGTGCTGTCTCACCTTGTACAGCCTGTCCTTCTTGCACAGCTCCACGCTCTGTTTCCAGCGGTTGTTGCCTTTGAAGAGATAGGCAGCGATTCTTCGGAACTCTATTAGCTCGTGTTTCTCCAAACGTTGGGCAAGAGAAATGTTGTCAAAGTTGTCATAAGCATCTATAGAAGTCCTAAGAGCCTGAGTGAAGCAGAAAAAAGAAGTCACACCTCAGGATGTACAACTGCACCCACAAGATGCAAACATTTTCCATTAGTTCTGCATTCCAGCCAGACCTGCAGAGATCTGCTGTTTTATTTGAGAAGCTGCTGTTTGACACACACGGAGTTTAGTGTGTTTCAATCAGTATTTTTCAGTAGGTTAAGAGTCTCTGAATACCAGGCAGCTGTAGAACAGCCAGACATCTCAACTGTTTGCCTCTGTGAGTCTTTTTCTTAGCATCCACTGTTTGTTTGCCTTAAATAAAAGCTGTCACACTCATAACAAAGTGGCCACTCTACCCCCATAGGAATGACACAAAATGCTCTCAAAAAGCCACTAACACTTTTCCACTTAATCCTTGGCTCCTCATCACTAATACAGTTTGAAGTATTGTAAAACATACACTTCAGAACTTAAAATTAATAGCAAGCAGGTTAAAACTACTGAAAATGAGAAAGAAAACTGTGTTTCTACATGTTAAACACTGAGAATATGAGGTTAAAACCAGAATTAAGTGCTTCAAGACAAGACATACCTGGTAATCTTCTTCAATAATGAAGAGGTTGTTGAGGGACTCATTGACTGATTTGTTGTTGTGATTTTGAACAGAGCGCAGGTAAGGCTTAACCAGGGGCAGCTGTTTAACCTTCAAGGAACCAGAGATATATTCAAGTCAGTTTTGGTAGAAGTCTCTTAGCATCTTCCCTGGCAGGCAGGGTGGTAGCTAAGCATTTTAAAATGCTACCACAGCTCAGTGCTTTCCCAGTTTTTGCTTTGATCTGGATAGCAGGAAAATTACCTTTGTGAAGAAGGTGACAGCACGAGTGTGGTCGAGCCGAGGGGACAACACCATCAGCAGATCATTGAGCAACAGGGGCTTAAATTCCAAATAGAACTGAACTGCCTTGTAATACAGCTCCACATTGGCCACCTAGAGAGGAGTAGAGATCATGTTCAGATTAGGAATTTGATTGTGGGGAAATCCAAATGAAAAACAGACGTAACTTTCACTAGGAAAGCAATACCTTAGTGATGATATCTTTGAACTGGCCTTCTTTCCAAGCATCTGTTGGGTGATTCATCATTGTGATTATGGCGTTATCATATTCTTCATACTTATCATACAGGAACACCAGTTCAGCCCAGAGATGGGCTTGTTCTGCAGCTCTCAGAACCTAAGCAAAAGGCAGAATTAGCAATATCTGTTAACTGGAATTTCCACCAGTGCCATTAAGAACCTCGGGAGCTGCTCGTGCAAAAGCCAGGGTACAGACAGCCCACAAAGATGTGTTTTCAGCTAAATTTAAAGCCTCAGACATTCACCTTGGGAATGTTGACTCTGGACCAGAACAGCTCCAAGTGCTCCCTCATCTTCTGTGGCTTGAACTTGGAGTAGAGAATTGCCAGCTCTGTGAACATCCCCATGTGTGCCCGCTCCAGTCCAAGCGCTGCTTCCAACATAGTGATCAGCTCTTCAAAGTAGCCACGATCCTTAGGGACACAGAGAGAGACATTTCACATCAGGAACCATCCAGATTTTGACGGTGTTGCCATGACAGAACTGACTGTACAAGAGTCAGCTTAATTACCTGGTAATAGTTGATTAACTCTTCCAGCTCATCTGCATGCACTACAATATGGAGCCCACACAGCTGAGCCAGGCGGAATTCTTTTCCATCCACACAAGCAAAGCAGACCTGGAATTGAGAGCTGTGTTACTGCTTATCATCAAGGCTTCTGAGCAGGCCCCAGCTTTGAAGTCCTTGAGCTCAGAGCCAGTGAATTCACCTCTTTCCACGTGCGAGTGCTGTTGGCTTTCCGAGCACCGTCCACGGCCGCCTGGTACTCGCCGAGGTGCACCAAGGTCGAGGCCAAACGGCCAAAGTTGGACACGTTGTTGTACAACAGCTTGGCCGCTTCATACATCTTCTCATCATAGCAGCGATCACCAACCTGGGGCACAGCACAGCCAGGTTATTCCTGCACATTTTCAGCCAGTGGATTGCATTAAATGTGTGGCGTTCAAGCCCTTGTCAAAATGGATTTAAAGGCCAGGATCTAAGTGCATACCCAAAGAGACAGAATTCCCAAGTCCCCTCTGTGAGTCAGCAAAACAAAGTCAGTGTCACTCACCTGCTGGATGTGTGCATTGTTGGGGCCATTGATGAACTCCTCAAGCTCTGCCAGGCGGTTTGTTTTGGCAAGAGCAAAGATTAATTCTGTTTCCACATAGGACTCCCGAGCCTTCTTGCGTGCCATCTGCAGATACTTCACCAGTTCTTCCCAGTTTCCTAAGGAAAGGAATTCCTGTTTATTTCCCACCATTGGGGACATTTGTGCTTAACTTAAATAATCAGCTGAACCTAATTTTGACATATTTCTACAACTATTCCCTAACAATCAACCACCTTCACACTGCTCATTATGCGTTAATCAAATCATCTTAGAACGAGGCTAACTAAAATCTTATTTAACTCCATACAAAGACTCAAAGAAGTCTCCAGCTAGCTAAAGAAGGGAATTATAGGCCACTGATTATCTGCAGATGGAATACACTGCCTTTTCCCATTCCTATTTAGGGCAGTCCTTGAAGGGCCAGATTCCTCTACTTGAATCAAGATACAGTCTGGCAGAACTGCAGTTTGAGCAGACCAGGCAAAAGAGCTGAGCAACATCAACAGCCAAGATGTAAACAAAATTTAATCATACCACTGGCATTAGCAGCTTGAACAACCTCCATGTATGAAGAAGGATCATCTGCTTTAATGTAGGAGTCAATTGCTTCCTTCACCATCCCCTTCTGGAGCTGTGCTTTGGCCAGCTGGCTCCACACTGCAGGTTCATTGCAGCGCTCGGCAAACTCGTACGCACGGTCCAGGTTCCCAATGTGCTCTATCAACACCTGGGAAAAGGACAGCCATGATCAGCCACTCTCATCAAGGTCACTTCTACAACACATTAAGCTGTGGTTTATCTAAGTTCTTCAATGGATCAATAACTTTTAAAAGAGGGAGTAACTCCATACAACCCATACAGCATGAGTGATTTTAGGCTTACAAAGTTCTTCTTTGCAAGACAAGACACTGAGCAGCTTTGGGCACTTTGCTAATTGGTGTTAAGCACTTAAGACACCAGCAAAGTCCTTGTGTGGGGATGCACAGGGAGTTTCTACAACCTGAGAATTGAAGATACCTGTACAGCTGATGTGTTGACATCAAACTTCCTGAAGATAGCAAATGCCTCCTCAAAAAGCTCATTGCTGATGGCAATATTGGCTATATCAGGGGCATCGTAGTTATCCAGGCGGTTGATGTACTCCATGACACGGGTGCGGTCAGCCTTGATAGCTGTAAGGATCAGAAGGTTCTGCAGATTCCTGAAGAGGGAAAGCAATAGCACTTATCAAATAATCAGCAAGAAATTCACCCTCCCCTCTGCAGAAGCTACTGCTGTTTTACATTACAGCAATAACTCCCAAGTTTCCTGTGGCTTAGTTTTCATTTCACACACCTGTGCTCACTGAACACTGAATTATCCAGAACGATTTTCTCCAGCAGTTCAATGAGTTCATTGGGAAGATCTGCAGTCATGAAGGCCTTCACAGTGACAGACACTTCCTCGGGGTCCTGGGTCTCTGACAGAGCAGTCTGGACAACCTGCAGGCAGGCAAGGCATGCACAAATGAGTGATGTCACGTTCTGCAAATCCAGTTAGGACAGGCAAGGCTGGGAATGTCCTGCCAGTTTGTACCTGGTCAATCAGGGGTCTTCTGTAGGGGTTGCTTTCCAGTAGCACACTGGCCCAGAGCTCAGGGTCCTTGCGACGAACTAAGTAGCGGGAGAGACTCTTGAAGAGGGAGTTCTCATTGCACACCTGCAGAAAGGCACAGCTTGCTCAGAGGGAAGGCACAGCTATGGAGCCTACAGATAACTGCAGTCTAATCTGAACTGAGGGGCACGCTAGAAATCTCAGCTTTGGGTATTTCATTAACCTCCCATTTTAGGATGGGCAGAAGAGTTTCCCATTTCTCATTAAGCTGCAGAGGGAGGTTAAACAGTCAGCTCCTCTTCTGTGTTAGAAGCATGCACTTCCCAGCTTAATACATTTGCTTTTGTCATTTTCCTATGTACCCCATGACACTGAAGTTAGAACCCAATCAGAAGGCAGCTGCCTGGGCATACATACATTAATCAGCTCCAGATCGCACTGTCCACGCTCGTAAGCCACACAGGCCAGGTGAGGGTCCCTCTTCTCACAGTACTTGCCCACAACACGGCTGTCATAGTAGGGATTCTCACGCAGGAATCTCTCTGGGTTGTTGTTGCTGTCAATGTAAATCTTGGCCAGTGCATTGTGAGTGGCAGGCTCCTCACAGCCCTCGTGAATTCTTGCTTCCAGCCAGGGCAGAAGCAGCTTCAGCCTAGAAGGAAGTGATTTTCACGTTAGAGGTTGAGTAAGTAAATATCCAGCTGCATAATTTCTACACTCTGGGAGTCAGCCTTGGTGTAGGATAGAGTCAGGAACTAAGCCAGAGTTACAGTGCTCTGTTTTCACCTCCATTTTGATTCAATATTATAATGGTGTAACTTTCTGACACTGTGAAGAAAACACACCAAAGTTATCTGGAGAGATCCCCACATCAGCCAAGAATCAGAGATGGCTCTGACCCAGTGGCAGCTTCTGCTTGTGTCAGTAGCAGCTTTAGCTGTGTGACATGCACTGAGGGACGAGCAGCAAACACTGCCAGACTGGGAATTAGCAAGAGACTTGTACAAGTTTAATACCTGTTTCTTTTCTCAACCTCTGCAACAAGTTCATCAGTTGAAAATTGACCTCTCACTACAAGGATGAGGTTCTTTATCACGTCTTCAGAGCAATCCACATCAAGCAGTCCCCCAATAACAACTGGCAGACGGCTTGGATTCACCTACACAGGAGCACAGAGGTCAGGATACTGTCAAGGGGCAATGGCAGGCAAAACTCATCCCCAGAACTCCACACGAAAGCCATTTGTTAAGACTGACCCCATTTTCCTGCCTTTACTCCCAACCTCCTGAGGTTCTGAACAAGCTTAAAAGTCAATTCTTCAGTCAACAAGTGTTCCCATCCCAGCCCAGAGGCTCACTTAGCTCCCACTGGAAGAGCTCCTGAGCAATCCACTTTGTCCCTGCAGGAAGTTAAAAGGAAAATTTCCCCTCCTCTCCTCTCCCCTCCAAAATGTTGAGACTTAAAACCAGCCCAACAACTCTGAAGTTATTCTACCAAGTCTTCCCCCTTCAAGGGCCACATGAGTGGGAGTTACAGCTTAACTAGACTGAAGAATGAGATCTGACTCACATTAGGGCTAATTTACTGGAGGCCACTAATAATCACTTAAATGTCAGTCTCAGGTACAAAGCTGTTTGCAGAATACTTAAACACCATGCCTGTAGTTGTACATAATACTGTAAAAATGGATCAATTCAACTCACTGAAGCCAAGGGACAAGCTGTCACCTACCTTCTGTACATAAATCTCAATATATTTTTGGAGATTATTTCTATACAAATACAGCACCAAGTCGTGGACAAAGTCAAAGCGGTCGCACACAATGATGAGAGGCAGCTGGTCAGTGAGTTTAGCTTCCTAGAAAGAAAAGAGCTTTAGGAATTTGGTTTTGCTCTTGCACTTAAGCAGACAAATAATACAGTCACTTAAACTGTCAAAGCAGCTGAATTTGGAAAGCCAAAACTCAACAGTCAACCAAAGAATGACAGCTTGTTGTTCAGCTAATTGTTTGCAATATGTAGCAAGTGGGAGCACTCCCACCCACTGCAGGGTGTGAGGAGCAAGAAGCTTTTTGGAGTTTAACCCTGCTCCTCTGCATGGCAGACTCTAGTTTTACAACACAATACAACTATGACAAGCCTAGGCTATGGAGAATATTTTTTGGTGCCACTGGTGTTTGGTGTGCAGGATTAGCACTCTGGGATTTCAAAAGAAATTTAACCAAGACTAGATTGAGTTGTGGTTCATAATGTAAAACTTATACACAGAATTAACTTTGAGTGCCATGTGCCTTGTGATACCCCCTAACTATGGATTTAGAGAACAGTAACAATTAAGCTCTATAGCAGTACTACTTAAAATTGCTTACCAGATTAATTATCTAAAAGCATTCCAACTTTCAGCATAAGGTTACAATGGTTACAGTACAGAAGCTTAGTCTATGTGGCAGACAGTATTCCGGATGCATATTTCAGATCACTTATTCCAACATGCACATCCCAGAATATAATCCTACAAATAAATTACACTTAAGGACTTTACACAGGGAGGCCTGTACTGGGAGATTTACCTGGTACATGTCCTGCACATTCCAGACATGGAACAGCACAAAAAACAATAACTTTCATCAGGAATTTGACAGCTTGATAACATATCTTAGGTGGCTTGATCAAATTACATACCTTACACCTCGGTGACACCAGGTTAGTTTTAGAGAATTCTCTTGGGAAGAGTTTTGCCATCTTCAGATATGATCAGCAAAATCTAAGACTATGCTATGTAACCAACAAACATGAAGGCAGGAAATGTTCCCAGATAAAGTTTTCCCCTCCCACACGGTTCCTCAGGTACTTCTCAGAGTGTTGTGCTTGTCAATAAGCTCAGAAAAAGGCTACAGAATCTGAACTTTGAGCTTTCCCTACTCTCCAGCAATGCTCTGGATCAGTCAGGATATATTCCCACTGACTGGCATCTCTCAGCAGAGCTGAACTCTGGCTCACCTGACTGAAATTTCAGTGTGTAGGTGTAAGACAGATCAGCCCTGAACCTGAAAACATTTATGGAATTAATTGACTCTATTCATCTGCTGTTTCTGTAGTTGCTCAGTTGGAGTTGATGACACTGAAAATAAGCATTAAGTTATCAACTCGTTTGGCACTATGGGTGTTCTCAAGTTAAGTAAACTGCTTCTTATTTTATAGCAGACATTTTTAAGGAGTTCTAGGTAAACTGGTACATTTACTACAGGTTAAGAGATCAAGCCAGATTAACCTTACCAAGAGCAGTGAGGAACTGACCTGACATTCTCATTTTTCAGACAATATTTCAAGCTCACACTTCATTAGGAGGCACTGTCAACACGGCAGGTACCTCTGGTTAGAGGACACTTGGATCCTTAAGTGCAAAGGTTAAAACTCATCTATTTTCACACAGCTGCCTCATTTCACTAGTGACACACCGTGTTTTATCAGAACCCCAAACAACCCCAGACAGTCCAGTGTTACCCAAACATTACCTTGAGGAAGTTTTTAACACGTTCTGGATCATAGCAGTTACTTTCCCTGCAGATTCTTTCCACTTCTTTAATTTGTCCTGTTTTGCAGGCAGCCTGAATGTACTTGAAGTGCACATCTGGATCCTGGCTGAAGTTTACAATGGAGCCCAGGAAATAAAACAAACCTGGAGAAAAACAGTAAACACATTATTTGCTGGTCTCATTTAAAAGTACAAATCCCAAAGGCTACAGAAATTTAAGACCCCCATTTTGGACAAAGGCAAAAGGCCAACATTATAGTTTTTTCTACAGCTCCAAACATTTTCCAGAAAAACAAATGATGTAACTGGATAGTGGTATCCATCCTAAACAGGGAAACTTTAAGGTTTAGATCTGTTTCAAGACAGATTGAGGCCAACAGTTCATTATGACTTTCTAGATTCCAGCAGACAGACAGTCATTCATGCATACATCTGTAACAAAGTGAGCACCAGCTCCTCTTGCAGGAGTACAGACTTACCCTCAAAGCTCTTGAAGGACTCAAAGAGCTCAATGAGTGACTGTGTTGACAGCTGCTCGTGGTATTTGGAAGCTACCTGGACACAGATCTGCAGGTTCTGACGGATGTTAGCGGACAACATCGCACGCAGACACTCCAGAGAGTCTTCTACCGATAAGGACCCAAAATAATTCACTAACCACTGCAAAGACACACAAGGCACTTCAGACTGAGCAGAAGAGCAGTTGTTAAAGGCTGGTTTTGCAGATGCAGGGTGTTTGATGCCTTACCTCAGGATTGAGGAGGTGAGTGTGAACCACGGCACGCTTGATGTCGTACAGGTCTGTGAAGTGCTCGAGTGCTCTCTGCAGCAAGCCAGCCTTCTCACACAGCTGAGCTATGTGAGCCCGGTCATAGTGAGTAAACATTTGGTTTCCCAGGATGGCATCTGCAACCTAGAAGGAATATGAAACATTTTCACTCAGTTCCTGAGCACTGCCCACCAGTGTTTGCCACGTCCAGCTGCAGGAAGCCTGAGCACGCACCTGAGGCGCGTGCATGAGGTTCATCTCCAGTAAACGTGTTTGCAGGGGACCTTCTGAGGGACGATTATTCTTCAGTGCATCCAGCAGAAAGGCTGTACATTGCTGGATTAAATTATATTCCATAAAGACATCCACAATCTGTCAAAAAAAAAGGACAGAAATTCAGGTTTTTGATTAAGAACTGGAGGTATATTTAAGCATCAGTGCAGCTTCCAAAGCTAAATCTGAACTCAGAGTTCTGATGGTTTGAGTAGGGCTCCTCTTATCAATTTAATGCTTTAACATTTCACAGCAATAAAGTTACTTACCTGTGTTATATCTGCAAGAGGTTCTTCATCTTGAACAAGCATTTGTGCAAACTGCTGTCCTTGATCAGGGCTGATTCTCATTACATTCCTCAGCAAAAATATCCAGTCTGGAGTATATCCAACCTGAAAAGATGATGGAAAGTGAGAACTCGGCAAGAGCACACACCTTGTTAAATACAGAGCTCAGTAAAAGCTACTGCCAGGAGATTACACAAGGATCTCCAGCCAGGATTTCCTCTTTTGGAAAAGGCTACATAGGGAACTAGGAAAAGACTCATGTATGAAATCCAGCAGTAATTATTCATAAAAACCTTGAGGCAAAAGTAAATACTACACAGGTTCTCAGACTCCCCCACAGTTACTTCTATCTGCTTTAGAACATGCACTAGAGCTAATATTAAATACAGGATAGATACAGCAGTTTAATTTTCTCTCACCTTCTTAGCATACAAAACAATCTTCTGGACTTGTCCTGTTTCAGCAAAGCACTGGATGACCTTGTTTGGAACGTTGGCTCTCAGATAGACACTAAGTGCTAGCGTAGGATCTACAGATTTCACGAGGTCTCCCAGCTCCTCTGAGCACTCCAGCTGTTCAGGAACAGACATACAGTCAGCCCACCCTGACAATGCATGTCACTACCACCCTCTTCCTCATTTATCTTCTTTTTGGACCCCTGTTGGAAAAATTAAGGGCCAGCCTGATAGCCTGAGCTGAGTCTCCCAGCAGTGATGTTAGTGGGCTCAGCCCCTCACGCTGTTCTACCCCAGTAAAATGAATATTCAGGGCCAGAAAGAACTGGGTGACACATTTTGTCAGCGTGTTTCTTCAACTAATTACCCAGATGTAACCACAGCACAAAGCACTTGCAGCCAGTATTCAAAGGAGCGCTTTGGCAAAGCCCAGCAGCAGCTCAGAGCTTTCCATGCTCTGCACATCCTGCTGTGATTTTAAATGCAGAATGAGCGAAGCTCTGAGTATTTGATCAATTCTCTCGCAGTCACTTGAGTCATAGTGACAGAGTGAGCACCTATTGCTCACTATTTGCTGTCACTGCTGAGCTCCCAGCTGAGTTTTCCTGGGAAGGGGGGAGGCTGTCAGGCAGTGCAGCTCCTTCCCCCTCACAGCTCTGAAGGCATCAACCCCAAACTTACCTTATCTTCTTTCAACCATTTTTCCAAGAGTTGTTTGCGGCCCTGCTGGAGCACTGGTCTGCAGAGCTCCAGTGACTCATACTTGTTCAGCTGCCCTTGGTCCAGGAGAATGCCAAAATACTGCAGGAGAGGGGAAGTCTGCCCTGGCTGGGCTGGAACACTCTGGAACCGGCGTATGGTGTCTGGAGTACGCAGGATTCCCTGCCAGAGAGAGAGAGAAATCCACTTCAGTTTTCTTTTCTTGCTGCTGTGGCTTGGCAAGAGTTTCTCCAGGAAGCTGGAGGTAATGTCACTGTAGCTGTCACAAGCATTTCCATGTTTTGCCAGCCCAGAATGTCAGGAGCAATATGGCTGAACATCAGCTCGGGCACTGAAACGCTTTGACAGAAAACGTGCTGTAATAACCCATTAAATTTATTTCAGTAGCAATGCAGATTTAAGTTCAGACTAAGGACACCTTGGTCTTGCATGCAAGTTCCTCTCATCTGAATTTAGTCTTGGTCTGGGTTTTTTTATCCTGTTTCCAGGTGCAGCTAGAGGTTGTCTTTTCACTCAGTTTTTTGCATCACTGGAGAAGTAAAGGTGAGTACCCAGAAACATAATGAATCATAGTCATTACTTCATCATTCATTCCTCCCTTCCTCTGTGGGCTTTACAAACTCTAAGATCATCCAGCCTGCCATCAGTGTCAGTACCCAAGACACTGTGAAGCACCAAAATACTACTGTGGGACAAGAGCAGCAATAACACTGTGCCCTCACCACTTAAAAAATTCACTGAGCTTTCCCGAAGCAAGAAGCTGAAGCCAGTGGAGTTCAGTGCTGTTCTGAACACTTTACCTTTGGGGCATTAGCTGCCACTTTTGCTGCCTCTGAGTAGTTGCCTTGTGCAAAGAGTGCATTGAATTTCCTGGCAAAGAGCTCCTCGGCCCCCGCCAGGTTGTTGCGGACAGCCATGCGTAAAGCCAGGTCAGGATTCTGCAGCACGTTTGTGATGTAGGGAATGATGTTCTCCTCTTCCACACACACTGAGAGCACCTGAATAAACCACCAGGGGAAACCTCCAGTTAGTCCACATATCAAAAGTGAGCTAAGCTAACTTCTAAGAGGAAAGTTATGGTATTCATGGGAAGTTTTTCATCCCTTGATAACTCACACTTGTCATTTTATTAAAAAGATCTCTGTTTAGAAAGAACCAATGTCATCCACTGTCTGCATCAAAGTAGGCAATTAAAAGTTTAATTGAGATAATTGCAGAAATAGAAACAAAGGGATACAATGAATCTAAAACCCCTACTCAGTGTCTTAAATACTCAATCCTAGAGGACACCAGGAACAATTCTGCTCTATATTCCCCACGCTCAACCAGCAACACTACCTAAAACCAATCTGGGCTAAAGACATGGCTGTACAACATTAGTAAGTTCTTTCAAGCAGTTCAGTTAGATGTGTATGGAGATAGAACAGCAAATTTATTTTGGGGCTCACAACACTGTCAGACCTCACATGTTCTGAGCACAGCTCAAAGTGAACATTTCCAGAAACTCTTAGACACAGATCTGAACCCTGCAGTGTATCATGAAGAGCCAGTGGGATTAACTAAAGAACTGGCTTCCAGGCCAAGTCTCCTTACTTGTCCCTTTCTGTTGACTCCAATAATTCCAGCTGTTGCTTCGTGCTGTGCAGTAACAAAAATGGTCTCTCCACTGATCCTGTTCATGTAGATGCAGGTGCCAGTTTCCAGGTCATACAAGTGGATGTAGCCGTACTTTGTTATGAGGAACACCACATCGTGCTTGTCACTGATCTGCAGAACAGAAATAGATCACTCCAATTTGGCACTGGATAAATGAGTTGCTGCTTTTGAGGCTCAGCAAACAGCTGGGCCATTTCAGGACAGCCACAAGTGCTGTTTTATTTTTACTTGAGTACTACTGCAGCACAATGATGTTTGAAGAGCTCGAAAAGCAGTTAAAATGTATGGATATTTCTTCCACAGATAAGAACATGCTGCTTGCCTCCACCTTTACCACTACTGAAGCAGGAGCAGCAGTCACACCAGTCACACCAGTTTAGGGCCAACCCTCAGGTCCACATTAACCAGCTAGCTCCCAGTGCCCTGCTCCTGCCACATCCACCCAAGAGAAGCTGCAGACCTGTTTGCAGCTGCCATACCTGCATAGCAACAGGGAAGTCACTCTGTGCTTCAGGAGGAAAGAAGACATCCACAGCTTTCTTTGGAAAGGGCTGATTCCCAGTGGGTGGTGTGCCAACCTCAATGATATGCAGCTGTGCAAGAGATAAGATTAATTCTTGCATCTCATTTATTTAACAATAGATTCAACAATGAAATTACAGCAATTCTCTTGCTGCTCAACCTTAATCCCAAGTACATGCCAAGACAAACCAAGTTCATTTTCCTAAATATTTTCTCTAGCTAAAGGTGTGGCATCTGGTATTTATGTACCACAAGTGAGGGAAACAGTTAAATATGATCTTTAGTTACCCCTAATTACTTGGAAGTTTCAGGATTCAGTTAGGTTACTTTAGATGCACTCTTTTAACTTGCTTCACATTCTACAGAGACAGTTCTGAACATGCTTCTCTGAATCTAGCTCTGCTTCTACTCTTGGTTTTGCTGCAACTCACATAATTCCAGCATTGGCATTGAACCACTACTCAGCCTTGCAACACTACTGCTTCATTTTTTAAAATCTTCATCCAATAATTTGGAAATTAGTTGAGTCTGATACCAGGGATCAGCATCAAAGAAAGATTACAGCAGCTTTTCCCTCAAGCTTAGTCTGTGAAGCTGGGAGTCACATGTTTCAAGCAGCTAATTAGGCTGGTCATGACATGCCACTTAACTTCTCCACTCACAGATTCTCGCTACACCAGGTAGTCCAAGCTCTGCATGCACCATATGTCATATCCAGACTGACACAGTCCTTCACTTTCTTCCTTAAATGCAACTTTTTGCATTAAACCACTTGTTCTCCTGGAAGCAGAGAACCAGGGTGAGTCACTAAACATTACAGTGTATTTAGAACCAAGCCTTACCTTACCCCCTGCTTGCCCTCTTACTGCAAAACAGAAGAGAGTGGATTCTTCAGCATTCCCTTCCATCTTGAACTGTGCAAAGCTGGCTGCATGTCCCTCGATGGGCTGGGACACTTTTCTGTCCACAGAGTACAGCTGCATTGCTCCCACTACACGGTTTTGCTACACAAAAAAGGAACAAGTGTCAGGAAAAGCAGGCACTGGGACAGTAATTTTATTTAATATTGATCAACATGCTTCCTCTTAAAACAGCATCACTTCAAACTCTTAACCTTGCACTAGTGTTAATATCATTACAAATCCAATTACATTAATGTGAGATTTTCAATTACACTTAGGTTATTTGAAAATTGAGACAAGCATTCACATTTAATAAAACAAATAGATCAGTCCTGTTCCTGTAGAAGGAGACAAGACAAGCTCTGGGATTCTCACACCTTCCTGGAGATAAAGTACCTGTGCAGATATTCCAGTCAGCAAGAGCCATTTCTGCTTGGCATCAGTTCTGTAGTTGATGATCTGGCAGCCAGCAAGGCTGGAGTGGCGATCAAACATCTTCACGGGCTGGGACTCCCCCTCCATGCTCCAGTGGTAAACTGCATTATCCGTCACGAGGGCAACAGTGTTCAGGGAGATCCACTTCCAGAAGGTGACATCATCTGTCATGGTGTGAGCCTTCATCTTGCTCTTCATTTCAATGTTGAAGATTTGCAGTGTTTTCCCAGCTAGAAGACACAGCATTGTTAGCCACGTGACAGAGCTGAAGAGCTGCACTAGGACATTAAACCCTGGGGAATTCCTTCAAGAAAAAGCTGTTCTACACTGGCAGACCTTCAGGGATCAGCTTTCACTTTGAACCAGAGCACACTCCTAGGGCTGACGGTACCAACTGGCCACTACTGAGCAATCAAACAGATGCAGAGAAGGGGTTGGTAGGAGACAAAAGCTTCAGCCACACAAACGGGTTGGAGGATACTTCACGTACATCAAAACCAGGTTACAATCATGCTGAGGCTCTTTGGAGCTGTGAGGGAAGCTATGGCAGTGCCATTAAAAACTATGGTTTAACCATTAAAAGGGCACAACATGGAACAGTCAGGTTGGCAGAGGAGCTTTTGTAACTCAGGCTAATTAACCAAAACCTTGGGGTTGCACTAATGGGATACACAGCTACTGACTGTAAACCAGACTGACAGGAACTGTGCAAGGGAAGGAATCTAGTGACCGACACAAGCTCTAGAAGGCAAGAGGAAAAGTTCTCCAAATCACATACAATGGTGCATACAAACATCCTGAACAGCAGTCATTTCTACCAGTTTTTATAACACAGTGGCCTAAGAAATTATTTCTTCCTGTTGAGAAGATAAGAAAGGTTCTGACCAGTTCTACTACTTACAGCAGAGAATCATTTAAGCACACACAAGTGCAGCCCAGGAGGAATAGAAAGATCCCACAAAACTGGATGCAAGCCAGAATATCTGCTACAGTTACCAGCTGTAGCCCAGCTTGAGGAAGTCCTGGTGCCACAGGGGCAAGTGCCTGCACTCACCAAGGACTGGTTTAGTTCAAATCCATGAGTTCAGCAATTGATGCAAGATGCTGAGTCAGGAGTTTCTCCAAAACTTGGAGAAATCTTTCTACTACAGAGTTACTCAGGCTACAGGCAGCAGTTTGTTTCCACATCTAGTGCAGCTGGAGCTTTAGGGTCAAGGGAGAGGACATTCAGGTAACACATTCCTACATGCTAGGCAAGGTGTATTACAAGGCAAAATCTAGGCTTGAGTCAAAAGGGTCAGTCCTGTTCATAAAAAGCTCAGTATCAAGATCCCAATGATTTAAGTACACTTTGGGTTCTTGAGTGGATTCGTTTTTGGATTCTTAAAGACTCCCCTCTTTGGGAGGGCATGAAAAACCTCTGAGTTTTAAGCCCTCAGTTGCTTAAACATCACTGTTCAGCCATGTGCACCACCAATCTGAGCCACTTAATTCTGCTTTTTCTTGTCATAAGACACAACAGGTACTAGGTACAGTCAATTGAAGTAACTCACCATCTGCACACACAAGAAAGCATTAAAGTTGTGACAAAACAGTAGCACAGTATTAAAGTCATAGTTAGGTAACATTGGATACATACAAATCTTTGCATTAGCAATACATGCATTTCTAGAATGACTGCACTTAAGGCTTTTTGGGCCTCTGAGGGGAAGAGATGGACATTTCTGGAGACTCCAAAGGAATGTTTGTTCTCTGTAACATCAGAGATACCAAGCTGGCTGACCTTGTACTTCCTTCACTACATAAGTCCTCCCTGCATAGTTTTACTCCTCTTATCACTGACTGATATAATAAATATGCATTGCTCTTTTTCAGCAAGGCCAACCTAAGGCCTTCAGGAATATCTGTCCCCCCTTCCCAGCCTTACTTTTCCTGTCTCTAAGGAAAGGTTTAGTTGATAGAACTTATACTCTTAGATCAGGTCTCATTTTCCTCTAACACAATTTCTCAAAGCCCACACTTGGCTTCCAGCTCTCCCTGCTCAGAAGCTGCAAGCATTTGGACTGAAGGAAAAAACTCATCCTAATGAGCAACAGAATGGCAGGAAGCCTCAGCTGAAGCTCCCTGCCTCCAGAACTGAAAATGCATTCAACTTAAGCTCCCATTAAGCTGTGGAAAATTGCTACAGGATCCTCCCACATAAATTACCTGGGAGACCTCAGTCAGTCATAAACTAGTTCTACAGAAAGCTCTCCAGCCACTTCAAACAGCCTTTCTCAGGCCTTCATACCTTTTAATGCAATGACTTTACTGGCAGGGTTCATGATAGCACTGTCAGCTGAAATTGGTCTCCGGATTGGGTTGCTGGGGTCGTTCATGTCAATGATCACCACTTGAGCCTGCTCTCCTACTTTCTCTCTGATGCAGATGAATTTGTCAGACTCCATTGTCAGAGTGCTGAACCCAATGTTTGCTGGGTTGATGCCCAGATTTTGGAGCTGGAAGAGAAGAAAAGGTTTAACATTAGGTTATTACCGTGGTATAGGCACAAACAGCTTTTGTGAATGTCACAGGAAATATCAGACTTTGCCTTTTTTTTGGTGACAAAACAGCCATGTTACCCCAAACCTGCACAACACACAGTGTTGCACAATTCCAGCTAAGCCCTGCAGGCTTCCTGGAGAAGCATTTACAACTTAACCATTAAGAATCCATCCTTTGAGCCCCCCCTCACATGGCTTAAAGCACACTGAACTCGCCATACTGGACTTGCTTCAGGCCTCACTCTCACCAGCTTTCCTCCCTGAACTCATCCACTGGCTTTGACAGCTATCACTATTTCAAGCTTAACATCACACGTGAGGTGTCTGAGCTTTATCCTTATCCCTGTGGAGCTAAAAAAAGCTGCTTGTCTAGCAATTAGCCCAGGCCTGTCTCGCAGCAGGAGGCAGAGCTGGGCACTATTGAAATCAGCTCAGACACTGCCCTGCTTAACACAGAAGTTATCAATAAACCACTTCCTTCTCTGAGCCACAGCCTGCTCCCCACCTAAGCCTGTCAATACTCACATTTCTTGTGGGCAACAAAACAGTTTATTTAACAGCCCTTTTGCAAAGCTATGAGGAGGATGGCAGTAGGGAAACAAAGTTTACTGCATTTTTAACAGTGAAAATGCAGGCATGGTCAGTTCATGGTTGTGTTACACACATATCCAGCCTGTCCACACCTTAAGAACTCCAGTTTTCTACTATTAGAAGTATCAGCTCTAATACTCTGATATTTTTCTTTCTGGAAGACCTTCAAGCCCAAGATGTCCCAAGAAGGGTGAGACCTTCATTTTAGGATGATTGTGCTGGTTTGGAGCACTCAGCTCTTATCAGCTGTGCTCTGCACCAGCTCCAAGGAGGCCATGCCCCAGCTGCTCTGCTCCTGCCTGTTTGCAGTTCCTGATAACGAGGGTTTTACTCCACTTCCCCTTTGCCCAGGCTCTCCAACAGCACATGTGAGGAACAAGAAACATCTGAGCTATGGCAAACCAAGTTAACAAGATTCACAGATATCACTTGGATGGATAATCTAGATTACAGGGAGAATATTTTGATAATAAAGCCAGGAAACTGTCAGGTGACAGCATTTGACAGCTGTTAAAAGAAATAAAAATCAAACCCTAACTCCCTGACAGGTCATAATTCTTTTACTCAGATTTAAGCGAGTGTTTGAGGTCCAGCACCCCAGAACCTGACCACACATTCTCCAGCCACTTAGAAGATTTTAGATTCAAGCTCAAAAGCCCCTTTCACATTTTGAGCAGTGTCCTCTAGACCTGGCACTCTGGCACTGTACATGAGCTAGGCAGGGTTAAACACAACCCAATCACACCCCTGCAGGGAGGGAAGGTTTCAAGACGTGGGAGTTGGATCTGGTAGAGCTGGAGTGACTTACTGGGATGTGGCATTTCCTTTTGCTAGGGCTGCAGGCTTAACAAGTGCCAAATCATTTATCAAGCACTAAATTTCCTTGTTAATTTGGTAGAGGGGGCAGCTGCAGAGAGACAAGCACTCTGCCTGGCAATAACTCACAGCACTACACTCAAAGATTGTGACAGAACAAATGGGAGCAGCAAGGCCAAGCAGATGGCAGGACCTCTTAGGGAGGTCTAGACAAAACCAGCACATCAAAGGTGCTTGGATATTGCAAGACAGATTTACCTTAATCACCAGCAAACTGCCATCTGCTAGTGCCAGGTCTGAGGCACTGACCCCAGGTGGGATTTGGGAGACTTTTTACATTTCTGTTATCAAAGGCGAGGTAATTCTTTGTGAAGATTTAGAAGATTGGCACAGGAGCTCTGAAGAAAGCCTGGAGAAGTTTTCTGATGGAGGTACAACCACCAGCAAGGTCTCTAAGTACACAAATACCTTCTGGCAGCATTCCATCTTGCACCTCACCAAACCAAGTGTATGAACCACATCTGCTTCCAGGCTCAGGAATTTGACTTTGATGGTGCCAATCTCTGTATTTGGTTACACAAGAGTGCCACCAGCCAAGAGTGGCACTTCCTTGCCCAGCTGGTAAAGCCAACAGTGAATTTCCTGGCTGCACAGAACCCCTGAGCAGAGATCACTCCACGGAATTGGGGTTGTTTTCCTGCCCAAACAGGCTGAAGTTCAGGTGAGTGAGGCAGGCATGTTTATAAAGCTAAGCAAAGCAAACAGAGATGAAGATTACATGTTGGGAAACATGACAGCAAATATTTCTTAGAAGGCTTTTATTCTGAAAATTTCAATACTATTCCATGTACAAACTAAGGAGTTGAAACCACAACTAAAGGAGTACAGAAAGGGAAAAACCTCCAAACATTTAATGCTGCACTGCATTTCACTGATTCATAAACAAAAAAAGAAGGAATTACAGCCACTGCTATATTTTACTACAAAACCCACTTCCTTGACTTTTAAGCAGATATGAAAGCAGAACTTGCTAAATGTGCTTGGGCAACTGATTTACAGTCCGAGTTATCTTACACCACCATTTGTTGGAAAGATCAGTTACAGCAGCCTCCTGCAAGGAATAGAGTGTTCTGTGAAAGAGCTGCTCCAGTAGAGGGGAACCATGAAACAGATTGTCAGGGACAGCAGCAACCCTTGTGTTCAGCAGAGATGTCACCTCAAAGGACTCATCTCACCCAAGACCAGATACTTCAGCCACTTGCAGGCTCTGCTGAACCATGGAATTCTGTAATGGCATTTATCTGAGCAGCAGAGATGTGAGTCATTGTAACCTAGCAAGGCAATGTCTGATTACCAGAATTATTTCTTCACTGGAAGATAATTCAAGTGCATTCTTGGTAACTTAGCCAGAGAAGTTGTCACATGTATGGGACATCAAACTGAATGGTAAAAGTGCTGACAGGAGTCTCTTTGTTGACCCCTTCCTGTAATGTTCCCTTTCTTGTCTGCTTAGCTGTCAGATAATTTCTCCTTGCCTGCGAGGAAGGGCACGGAAGTGCTGAGCACACATTTCACCTCCACTCACACACTCAACAGGATATAACCATTGCTCTTGTGGCCACAAGCAGCTGCTCAGCCCCTGCTCAAGACTCCTTATCTACATGTTGCTAGAAATCAGAACTGGAAAACACCACTGCAAAATTCCTTTTTTTTTTTTTTTTTTTTAAATTTTTGAGAAGCACTTCAGTGTGCAATGAGTCATATTAGCTCCCTCCCAAGCCATGCCTTCCTAGGCTTTGACTGACCAAGGCAGACACCAAGCTACACTTCAGCTGCTCTTTTAATTCCATACATGAAAATTCTGAAAAGCAAACCTAAGTCACACAAAACCATTTGTGTTTGTGATGCTCTCTTAGTTACTGCCTGCAGTTCTGAGAGCCCCACAGCCAGTGCATGGCAAAGCACTTCATATTCACCAGTGCAAGGTAGGAGTTACAGCTTGTGGCAGGCTAGGAAGTCGTGTTTTCAACAGATAAGGGACCTCTCTAACATTCAAGAACTCTCCTGCTTCCATATCCTTCCTATTTTCTGCCTCACCCTCAGCAGGCTGAGGCACCACCCGCTCTCAGCAGCCCCAGCACTGTAGGACTGCTTCAGTTCCACCACTGAGGCTGTACCTGCTGAAGCTGCAGAATCACCTGCTGAAATTCAGAAGCACCAAATCCCATTCCTTATCTCTGGCTGAGGCTCCAATCCCAGCAGGAAGCACTACATCAGCATGGCCACCAAGGCCTGCACCTCAGTGCCTGCTGCAAGGGACAAGCCCAGAACAGCTCATAAACTGCTTAACTAATTGCTCCTATCCAATTAGTTGACACACACACAATCTCTCTCTCCACAAGACATTCCAAGTCTCTGTTATATATTTTCCCTCTGTAGGAATATTCTAAAATCACTGGCTTTAGGAATTCAGCTCCACTAAGAAGCAGAGAGCAAGAATCCCACCAAAACAGCATTAGGCACAGCAGTCCTCTAATTCCTGACTTTTATTATCAACAAAGGATGTAACTGCTTGAAACTAATGCTGTTACAGCAGAGATTTAGTGTTTCAGACTGTATTAAACTCACCGTCAGCACAATAGATGGAAGAATTTTGCTGTTTATGATTTTTAAAGCCAAGTATTGAATGTATATGTTTTATTCTATGATGCCTTGGCTGTCCTGTTTTATTCTCTGGCACAGCTGTGATTCCAAGAGCCATCCAAGCACCACCACACCAGAACAGCACAGCTGCCATTCAGGTTTGCTCCATCAATGAACAATAGATAAAAACCCCTCTTTCCTAGGGTAAAAAAAAGCAGTTCTGTCTTGGTATCAAGTGCACAGCCTGAGCTGGCAGTTTTCTCTACACTGTCTTGCATAAATATTTAGATTCAGAAGAGTATTTATTAATGCCTCAACTCAGTACAGCAGTGGGCCTGGTCCAAGTCCAATGTTCATTGCAGGATAGTGTGGTTAAATTAACTGGCAATCACAGTTCATCACCTGCTGATTAGTCTGGTTCCTTCTCACTCATCAAGAACTTGTCACCTTAGAAAAGCTCCACTGACCCACCACAGCGAGCAGCTGTTCTACTTTCACCCTCAAACACACAGAGGCACATTTTAGCAATCCCTGAAGCCTGGACAGGAGCAACCAGGCTTGCAATCATTCCACACACTGAACTCTGATCCCCCACCACACACACAGTGGATTGTTTCCTCATAGCCACTTAAAAAAAAAAAAAAAGGCAGCAGCTATATAAAGTTTTATAAGAGTTTTGATAGCACAGGAATCAGGCTCCTCCTTGAAAATTCCCATGGGAAGTTTCTGCACAGCCTGTTGTTGATCTTCTCTGGTAGCAAGGCAGGGATGTACAACAGACACCACACAGATAACAGGCAGCACACCTGGGGCTGCTGAGATTGCAGAACATGTCATGGGACTCTGACAAACAAACCCTGAAAGCTGACAACACTTTTTGGTTTTACACTCCCCAGAGGGCTCCCTCCTCCCTAGCAAGTTAACTATTTGTCCAAAGTACAATTAGCTCCAATTTGGGGTACAAAGCACTGTGCCCCCAAGACAGGAGGCATTCAGGAGCAAGGTTTCTGCAGCTTTTACCTTTTCATTCCCAGATCACACAGCCAAGCTGCCAACAGCAACAGCTCATGGAGTGGCTTGAGCTGAACACCAGGACAAGCTTTGTACTTGACCTTTTTTTAACCTCTAATAATGAACCTCTGGAGAACTAGGATCACACTGTGTGTATTGATTGAGTCGATAATAGCCTGCAAGAACTTTCTCATTCAAATCCTTCACCTGCTTTTTATGGCTAAGGCCCCAGTCAGGTACCTCATCTTTCATTAAGCATCACTACAAACCTGCAAGTGTTGCACAACACCCGTACAACAAGTTTCCTAGACAATGTGGGTCAAGTACAGTTCAAGAAATTGTATTATTGAAGCCATGAGGATTTCCTAGGAGCAGGCTGGATAGTAAAAACACTGCAAAATCAGCATTTCTACTCAAAATTTACGTCAGGAACTTCAGCAGAAGAGCAATTAACTCCTAGAATCCAAATTCCTCTGAAGTTTTTTCAATGAAGTGAAAGGAGGAAGTTCAGTAGCTGCAGCCAACTGCAGCATTAAGGGCAGGAGCAGCCAGGCTCAGAGGGGTGCACACCCATCCGAGAAAGGACCAGCCCCTGTGTGCAGCTGTAAAAGATACTGGTTCAGCCAGTGCTCCACACCGAGCACAGCCAGAGAAAATGCAAATTCAACCCCAAATAAACAGATAAATCAGTCTGGAGGCAGAACAGTCCTGTTCTACTGTAGTAGTGGCCTGAAAGCTCCCAGCACTTCTGGCATGAAGCAGATGAGTTTCATTATGTAACAGTACTCATGTCATTAGAGACCTGGCAGTGGGTCACATGCAAGGTTTGGGGCTTAAATAATGCATCAGAGGTGCACTGCCACAATACTTGACTGAGAGTTGGGCTGCCCAGAGAGATGAGTTTACCTGAGTGCACAGAACCTCCTCAGGACCTGCTTTGCCACCGCCAGGACAAGGCACTGGCTTGGAGGTGAAGCTTTGGCCAGCTCCTGAGATTCTCCTGTCAGTGTTGCTCACTACAGGGACACCTCAGCTATGAATTCTGGCCTGCCTTTAAACTGGTATTGGAGTGAAATCATTCAGTGCTCAGCTGCACACCACAGCAACATTTATTTAGACACTATGAACATCTGCAACCTTCAAAATGAGTATTCTGCAATGGTTCTTTTAAAAAGGTGCCTAGAAATGAATTGCTTTCCATTTGAGTTAGGGAAAAAAGTCACTGTAAATCATGCAAATCCATCACCAGATGGGTGCCCACCAGTGCTCCAATCAGCTGAACACAAACTAACCCCAGACACTGGCACCACAGAGCAGCAAGCTGCCAAAACACCTCGGCCAGGTGTGCCGACGTAGCTTTTATTACACGAATTCTGCTCAAAACCTGTTCCTCAGCAGTGACACCGAGCTTAGTAACAGCGTGGCTCGTACACTTCGCCCTTCAGACCTGTCAGATAGGAAGTGCCCATTGCACAACGGGATCAGAGCTCCAGACCCCTCCCTGCTTCACCCACGGGCAGGGAAGCAATCCGGGAAGGGAGCCCCGCATTCCGCAGCACAGCCCGCTCGGGATGCGCCGCCAGCGCCTCCAGGAAGTCACCTCCGAGAAATTAAAGGGGATCACTCGGAAATAAACTATTACCGTGCGGTTCTGGTGCAATGAGAGCCAGAGCTGCGGACACCAGAGCTGGCACCTGGGCACCTGCACTGCCACAGCTGCACTGCAGGGAGCCGCAGCAGCTCCCACATTTCACTGCAACACGAGCTTTTCCTTCCAGAACGTGACATTACAAGCGGGAACACCGGCAAAACGCTTCATGCCGCCCTTAGAACTACAGAGCCTTGAACGCCATTCAAATAAATACAATGAAGCAGCACACGGAGACCTGCCCAGCTCACCCCCCGTGCCCTGCAGAGCCCGCGCTGGGCCGGGATTTATCCCCGGTAAGCGCAGAGGAGCCACCCGCGCCCCGCCGGCCCGGCCCGGCCCGCACGGGCACCGCACCAGCCTCGCCCACCCCGCCGGGGCACGGCCAAGGGCGGCATGCCCGGCCCGGCCCCTCTCGGGACGTGCCCTTCGAGAAGCGCTCCCCGGGCCGGACACCGGCAGGGCCAGCACCCCCGGCCCTCACGGTGGCACAGCGGGCAGGCCCGGCGCGGCTTCCCCGGCACCGTGCCGGGCGGCTCCCCCGGCGGAGCGAGGCAGCGGCCCGCCCGCCCCCGCGCCCACCTGGAGATGCTCCTGGAAGCGGATGGGCAGGATCTGGGCCATGGCGGCGGCGGGGCGCTCCGGGCCGGGCCGGGCTCAGCGGTGCAGGCGGAGCGGGGCCGCGATGGCGGAGCGGGGCCGTGCGGAAGCTGCCCCCGCCGGCGGAAGGATACCGCCGCGGAAGGATACCCGCACCTGCCGCCGCCGGACGGCCGCGCGGAGGGATCCCGGCGAGCGGCGCCAATGGGAGCGGCGGNTGGGGACGCATCACTCCCTCCCTCCCTTCCCCGGCCTTTTTTTTTTTTGCCACATCATGCGACCGAGGGCCGCGGCGTCACTTCCGACCCGCGCGCGCGCGGTCACGTGGGGCAGGGCGGCGCGGCCGGGCAAGGTGACACCGGGGGGACACCGGGGGGACACCCCGGGAGCAACCCCCCCCGGGCTGCCCCTGGCACCGGGATGCGATGGACACCCCTCCCCCCGCCGCGAGGTGTCCCTGTCACCAGGAGAGGAGGGATCTCCCCCCCTGAGGGGACAGGGATGTCCCTGTCACCAGAATAGGAGGGATCTCCCCCCTGAGGGGACATTGAGGGGACAGCGGTGTCCCTGTCACCAGAATAGGAGGGATCTCCCCCCTGAGGGGACACTACGGGGACAGCGGTGTCCCTGTCACCAGCATAGGAGGGATCTCCCCCCCGAGGGGACACTGAGGGGACAGCGGTGTCCCTGTCACCAGCATAGGAGGGATTTCTTCCCCCTGAGGGGACAGGGGTGTCCCCGTCACAGGGATCCCACCTCCTCTCCCAGGGTGTCCCTGTCACTGGGATGTGATGGAGCCACAGCCCTAGAGGTGACACAGAGGGGACAAGGGTGTCCTTGTCACCAGGATCTGATGTTTCCCCCATCCCTGGCTGTCCCTGTCACCAGGATCCAAAGCATTCCTCTCCCCCTGCTGTCCCTGTCCCCACTGTCCCTGTCCCTCACCCCCAGGGATGCTCCCCACGACTCTTCCCAGGCTCCCTGTTAATGAGTACAGCAAACTAACGAAGCTCCACGTTTCCCTCTGTGTTTTATTAACTTAGGTAAAAACTCCAGGTAAAAACTTAACTCTTTTTCTGGCATGGATGCAGCATTCCCAGTGCTCTACCCAGAGCTCTGTGTGCTGTCACACTTGGGATGGCTGAAACATATATATATATATATATTATTTTAATAATTTTTACTTTGTCTTAAATTCCCCATCTGCAAACCTCTGAGAACACAGGAGAGGGTGGGAAGTGAGGGTCCCTCACTTCTCGCTATGAAGAAAGTAAAAAAATAAAAAATAAATTAAAAACTCAGCATTAGGATCTGCCCAGTGATTTATAGCCCCAAGGAACAGCGGGCATTCTGTGTACTCATTTCAGGCCCACTGGGTGGTGCAGATGGCATTTGACTCATGAGGGGCCGTGACACTGCAAATATAAATCAAATTAAACAGCAAAATTGAGAGCAGAGGATGAGTCAAGCCCAAGTGCTGCTGCTCCAAAGCAGAGCAAAGAACAAAAACCCTTTCCCATCAATCACAGGAAGAAGAACAATTACCAGACCCAGCACATTATGAGCAATAATATTGTGATATTAAAATAAAACTCCTAAGCTTTTGGAGGCTTTGGGATCCTGGGCAGTGCTGGAATGCTTGAGGTGAGGCAGAGGTGGAATGGTGAATGTTTTATTCAGGCTACAAAACCACTTGAACCAGTGCCCAGGGTGACACAGAGCACACAGCTGAGGCAGGGAAAATCACAGCAAGTTCTTCCAATAATTTGGAAATTCTTACATAAACTCCTCACTCAAGCCCTGGAGCATTTTAGGATTATTATGGTGATAAAACAGGATTTCTTTATTGAGAAGGAAGCAAACTTGGTGATGACAAAGCACCACAGCTCTTTGCTCTTTCAGATGCGCAAGGAAAAATACTTTTTATTTTCTTGTGTGTACCAGGGGCAGGAACAACACAGAATGCAGGTGGGAAATGTCTCTTTGGATTTAATCCATTAAAAGAGCCCTTCCTGCACGTTTTCCTGAGCATGAAGACTGTATGACCACCATCAGACAGAATAAAATGGATAAAAACCACAGTTCCACTCCTTACAAAAATAAACCCTGATCAACCTTTAAGAAAAATTTCATTTATAACGGCACTGAGACCTCTCCAAGTCAAATAAATGCCAGAGAATTGGCACCACACTTGGTATCAGGAATCAAAATTGTTGCCACTGCAGCAACACAGCTCAAAACTTGGGAAGTTTTCCCTGCTGGCTGCAGCAGAGGGAAGGTTGTGCTTGTTCTCTCGGACTGAGCACACAGCAGAAGTTTCCCTGCTCTCCTGTCAGTCCCTTGGCATTTTGCAAACACAAAGTGCCTGCCCTGGCAGTGGGAGCAGAGCTGCCACCAGAGTTACCCCATTTCCTTCTCTGGGCCGCTCAAAGCCTGAGCTCTCTGCTGCTTCCTCTGCAGGTACCGAGCTCGGGCATCCTGGATGGATTGCTCATCATTCCTCCTCTCCATCTTCCTTGCAGAGCTGTCTGTGACTCCTTCTGGGGGGAGAGGACAGAAAAAAATAAACTCTGTGTGTCAGACCCTCCCTGCCTCCAGCGTTACAAATCCTCCTATTTGTTAAATACCAAAAAAACCCCAACAAAATCTCTTTTTTTTTCTCCAAGTCCCAGGCAGCCATTTGAATGACTTCCAGAGAGGACACACTGCACCACAGCAGGGAGGGGAAAAAAAAATTCCAAATAAATTCATGCCTTAGCTCCCATGTCAATATTTGCAGCTGGGCTCATCTCATTCTTGAATCTTTTTATTGCAGCAGAGAATATGCAGCCTGTGTTCTACACACCCATTTCTTCTCTGAATTGCACATCCCAAACTCAGGTTTAGGCAGGACAGGACAGGAAAAAACATTAGAATAAACTATCTTTTAAAAATTTCCGGAGGAAGAGGAGGAAGGGAGAGGAAAACATGCAGATAAGGGAGTGGGAAAAGTCAATATTGCAGATCAGCCACCATTAGAAATGCACATTTCCCCACAGCACTGAGACCTTGGGACTGCTTTTCACAGAAGGGAAACAGAAAATATTTTCAGTCTAAAATAACAGAAAAAAAAAAAAAAATCAAAGGCTCTGAGAGCTTAAAATCTGTGAGAGTGAAGCAGCTACTGCAGCCTGGTCCTGGGGGCTGGGCACCACGGTCTGTGATAAGAAGGAGCTTTAATCAACATCCATTGTTAAAATATTTCTAATTATTATGCCTTGTCAGCTATTCAGCCACCTATTTTCATGAAGGTCCTAGAAATACATCTGTAAGTTCAATATTAAACTCCAATTAATTGGCAATTAAGTCATAATGTGAAGGGGGACACAGAGAACATTTCCTTCAGATAAATTGATGAGGCTCTCCTGCATTATTTAAAACCAAATGAAACTCATGTTTAAAGTGCTGGGTTTATACAATAATGCAGGGCAGAAAGATTCTGCTCTGAGCACAAATCTGCATTTTTTCCCTTTGTTAAGGAAATGGAAGAGAATCTGCATTTACAGTACAATAAATCAATGTTTTGGAAGGAGTAAAGAGGTCCTTTGAATACTTGGCTGCTTTAGGAACCTGCTGACAGGAGAATCCCAAGAATGTGAAGCAGCCAGATCAGTGAGCAGGCACCAGCTCTAATTCAAACTGACTATTCAAACATATGGCATTAAACTCATTGTCAGGATGAATGAATGAATTCTCACCAGAATATGAGAATTTTTCTTCTGTGTCTATTGCTGGGTGAGGTTTTGGAACTTATATTCCACTGCCCCACAGCTCTTAGGACTTCTCCCAGGGCAGAATTCTTTGGCATCAATGGCTAAATACCCTTCCCAAATTGAAATAACCAGCCTCAAAATGCTTTTATTCGACTCTGCTCAAGCTCTGCCCTAAGAAACCAAAAAGGTGGCAAGAAGCAGCAAGCCAACACCACAATTCACGCTGCTGGGACAGAAAATAAGGATTGCAGAGCTGTGAGGAGAATCAAACAACCACAACACCACCCACCAAACAAATGAGCACTTCCTAACCCAGAGTGTGGCACAATAAAAACAACAACAAAAACCACGGGGAGGGACGAGCACTGTGCTTACCACACTGCCTTTTCAGCTCCTCCTTCTGCTTCCACTTGGTTATTTCCTCCTCAGTGACCTCTTCCCTGGCCACACTGCTCAGCTCATGGGCGTCCAGCTGGTGCAGCCTGGGCAGCAGGTCCTGCACCCACTCGTAGCGCACGGGGCACACGGTGCGCACGTAGATCTTGGAGGTCACCACCACGTCGTGGAAGATGATCCACTCCAGCAGGGTCTCCTGGTTGTAGAGCTGAAAAATTCAAAGGTTTTCTCACAGTTAGGTTGGTTTTCAGAGCCCCACTTCCTGCAGAATGTCAGGGGTTTAAGTGGAAGGGGGGTGTTAGCATGAATTTTCAGATTTGAAATTGCCCAAAGAGCTAAAAGTCCAGCCTGTGTCACATCACATCATAAACCAAAAACTTCCCAAGGCTGAAGAAGTGAGACTCTTCCCCACTCTCAAAATGAACTCTGCAGCAGAGCACAGGTGAGGGGGTTTTATAATTAATTTTCAGATTTGAAATTGCCCAAAGAGCCACAGAAAATAAGTCCAGCCTGGATCACATCATATCACATCACAAACCAAACATTTCCCAAGGCTGAAGAAGTGAAGCTTTTCCCCACTCTCAAAATGAACTCTGCAGCAGAGCACAAAGCGAACACCAGGCAGAGTTTAAGGACTTGCCCCTTACTCCTTTCAGAGATGCTTTTCTGCTCTATCAGCAGGCTTTGGGGACTCACTGTGGATGAAGGGTGGATGTAGACTATGCTGCCATGTCCATCCATGGTGCAGAATGTCCTGGCTGCAGATCTGAAAAAAGAAATAATAAAAAAAATATTAAAAAAAAAATTAAAACCCCCCAACAACAACAAAACAAAACAAAACACACTTTGCTGTGATTAGACAGCAACATTGAACTAAACAAATCAGCAGCAGCACAGAAAAAAGATCTCAAATATCTACCCAGGGGAAGGTGCTTCCAGAGTTAAGCTGTAAAAAACCCTTAAAACAATTGATCTCATTTACCACAGCAGCACTGCAGGTGAAACACCACAGCAACAACAGGGTTTGGGAGTGCAGCCTTTCAAAGCTCTGATAACTGGAGATTTCCAAGCCCTTTAGCTGAGTGTCTGGAACAACTGAGTTCATGTCACAGACAGAAAAATTCCTGGGAAGCTGCTGGCACCCTTGGAATAGTGAAGCCAGTCAAAATCCAGCCCCTTGCAGAAACATCTCCTTCACCTGCAGTTACTGCTTTGCTACTTCTACCAACATGCAACCACACTTTTGAGTAATTTGCATAATTTCTTTCCCATTTAGTTCTCCAAACTTCATTCCTCACCTCCTGGCAACGTTGATGAAGTATCCTGCACACAGGCATCTTCTCAGGATTTCAGTTCTGGAGCCTTCAAATGTCTCTTTAGGGAAGTCTGGCAGCTGGGAAAAGAAAAAGCGACATGCATCAGGATCTTTCTTCAAGAAAAAGCAGTTAAACCCCCTCCATCCCATGGATTTTAAACTCTGGGATTTTCTCTTTACAGAAACCACGGGGAAAAGAGAAACTCTCCTTGCTGCCCATTACCACCACTGTACCTGAGTTACCCTGCAAGGGTGCTAACAAAAAATCTTTAAGTGGTTTAGTTTCTACTGGAGAAAGGCAGCAGCCATCTGGCCAAGGCTCAGCATCCTCTACATCTCTTAAATATAAGTTTATACAGCTCAAACATTCTCAGAAACTCTATTTTTTTTTACCTGTTTCAGTTTAGTGATTATTTCCCGCAGCTGTCTTTCCACACTAAAAGCAGATTTCACAGCTCTCCAATGGATCCAGTATTGCTGGCACCAGGCTGAAGGAGACTTGCTGAGAACAGGAATATTTGAATTATAAAAAAGCCCTCTGTAAGCTGCTTGCAAAGAAACTTGCCTCTATTTTATTGTTATGGTCATACAAAGGCAACAACCTACACAGGCAGATATTTGTTGGGTTCAATAAAAAGTGTCTGGATGGAAATTACAGCTCACAAAAAGGAATAAATCTGAAATTAGGAATGAGCACAGATGTGTACCTGCAGCACAGCTAAAAACTGGGAGTTATGAGCAATGCAAAATCAGAATTTCATACCTTGCTTTGCACTGTTCAAAAATATTTAAGAGGGTTGCAAAGTCATTGCATCCTCCCACTTGTGAGGCAAGTTCCTGGTGTTGAAGCTCAGCCTCTTTTTGCTTCTGAGGATCACCTGAGAAACAAGTTATATCTCACTTAAAGGCATTTTTATTCATCATCATTTTCTGTTTGTGTGTGTCTGGCAGCCTGGGCTCTATTCCTGTTATTTTTACATCTGTCTCTCCTACAGCTGCATTTACAGCTCTTCCTTCCACTATTGCTGAACAAAGCATGCAGATGTTATTAAACCTATGATGAATCTCATCAGTCAGCACCAGGGATGAAGAATTCCAGTCTCACAGAAAGCAGCTCTCACTCACAATCCATCCAGAGGCTGACATGGAAAGATAAAGGAATAAACAAACAGCTCACAGGGATCAAGTGAGAGGAAAAACAAGACTGTTGAACCCACCCCAACACAGCACCCTCTTATCTACTGAACTCAGCTTTGTCCTGCTGCCACAGTAATGGAGATCCTAAAATAAATAAAGATAGAAACCAGGATCTGTGGGTGGATTAGTGAGAATTCTCTGAAATGCTGCTCTCCAATTCCTGGCATGCAGAGTGCCCTGACTCCAAGACCATGGAAAGCTGGAAAAGGTTTTTTTTTTGGTTTTTTTTGGGAAGAGAAGTCCCCACCTGGACGGATGAAGACGTTTTCCACGGACAGCATGGCTGCAATGGGAAGCAGGAGATCCTCACAGTCCAGGGAAGCAGCTTTTATCACAGCACAGGACAGGTTGGGAGGGAGGGGAAACTGCACCAGGAATTCTCCCAGTCTGGTCACATGGCCTCTCCTTATACCAGGAAAAAAAATAAATATATACATACATATTTGTGTGTGTGTCCTTAGCAATAAAATAATCCACATTTCTCCAACCTGCTTGTGTCTGCTCCACGGCAGGCACAGCCAGCTTTTAAAAATTTATTTACAAGAAGAATTCCTGGAAGCTTAGGATAAAATCTCACTTCCTGTCTGGAGCTCTGGGATCTGCCCTCAGAGCTGAGCAAACTTGGCTCAGGTCACTTAGGAATTCAGGACAATGTGGAGAATCTGATCTGCATCTCCCAAACCCCAAACTGGGCTCTGGCCCTGGTTTTGGAGTTAGTATATTAAATCCCAGAAAACTTCCTGGAAGTTAAATAAGGAAACACATTCTGCTTCTGGGGAGGGAAAGTCCTTTAGTCCTCATAAAACTCCAGCTTAAGCCTTAAACTTGAAATTTTCGTAGTGACTACACAAAACACCAGCTTAAAATTTAGATTAAAAATTCTTGTAGTGACTAAAAACACCAGCTTAAGTTATAGATTTAAAGTTTTTGTAGTGACTATACAAAACATCACCTTAAAATTTAAACTTGAAATTTTTGTAGTGATTACAGAAAACACCAGCTTAAAATTTAGATTTAAAATTTAAAATTTTAAATCCCCTTTGGATTTTACCTGTCAATAGCACCACACTGGTAAAGTTCCTTCAGAGCTTCCAAAATGTGTCTTTCTTCAGGGGGATCCAAATAGGGAAATCTGGGGTTAAAAATGAAGTGATTTGTTAATTTTTCATACTCACAAAAATAATTTTCAAGCCTCCCAATGCAGTGTGTTACTGTACAAGCTCTAGCTGAGGAATTTCTGGTGACAAATCCCAGCATGGCACACGCTGAACTGCATTTCCTACACTTGGGAGGTCTCAGAACCAAAATATTCCAGAGAGCTGAAGTTTTTTGGGTATAAAACACAGTATTTTAAGTATTGAAAGGTATTTTAAAAATCACGATTTTAAAGATTTTAAGTATTTAAATGCATATAAAAACCAGTATTTCAAGTATTTAAATGTATATAAAAATAATGTTTTAAGGATTTTAAGTATTTAAAGGTACAAAAAGGAGCAATTTAAGGATTTTAAGTATTTAAAGGTATAAAAACCAAAATTCTAAGAATTTTAAGACTGTTT
>PYHW01010732.1:2295871-2309121 GCA_013186435.1 Turdus rufiventris
GGAATTGCAGGCTGGGCTCAGGCTGAGCCTGGCTCATCCCTGCAGCACTCACCTGATGACATCGTGCACACAGAGGCATTTCAGGGTGAGGATGACCGAGGTCAGGCTGCTCCTCCTGATCTCTGGCACGGTGTGCTCAGGCATGCACTGCTCCCAGAACTCCCTGCTGAACAGCCCAAAGCTCTTCCCCGCACACGTGCGCCCGGCGCGCCCGGATCGCTGCTTGGCTTCACTCCTGACACCCAAAAAAATATTTAAAATTAACATTCAAACCTCTCATCCCTTCTGGTAGCACCTGAGAGGAATGAGGGGTTTGTCTTTATAAACGAGCTGCAGGTTTGCTGATAAATGAAACTGGGTGTTGAAAAATGAAAGAAACAATGGGGGGAAAATGATTAATTTTGTAAGAATTAAAAGTTAAAAGGGAGGGTTGTACATTAGAGGGGAATCTCAGGTGTTTGGGAAGTCTGAGCCTCTCAAGTACCTCAGCAATGGGGACAGAGAGAGGGAAATTGGGATAAAAAAGGAGGCTGAGTCCTCCAAAAATCAGAGATCCCAGGGGATGCCCCATGGCCTCTCCCTTTATTCCAATAAAGCAAAAGGGACTCCTCTGTCTCCTTTTTAGACACAAACCTGTGGTGTTTGTAGATTAATTTTCCTGACACACCTAAGGAAGCACAGGAATTTTCCTCTCTGTGGATGGAAGTGTTATTCCTGCACAGCAATTGAAAAACCCAGCTGTGCAAGGAATAAAGAAGAATTTCTGTGTGTGGAAGATTTTTTTTTAAAGCTGAATTCCTCCTTAATATCTGCAACTTTTAGGAAGTTGTACATCCTGAACCATTTTTTTATTGGGTGGTTTTAAATCATGGGGTTTCCATGTTGCTGCCTATGTTTTTATTTTATTTTTTTTTAAAGAGCAACCAACACAGAGCAGTATTGCTCCCAGAAGCAGCAAGTGACATTTTGAACTTACTTTGAGATTGGAACCACCTCCAGGATGTCCAAACCAACTCGGGGATTGTGATTCAACTGCTTCACAAAGCCACTGTCCACCACATATCTGAAAAAAAAAAAACAAAAAAACAAAACCAGAGAGGTAAAAAAAATAGAGGGCTCAGCAGGTAACTGACATGGATTTCATCCAAAAAAATCACATTTATTCTACCTAGATCCTACTTATTTAGTAGATTTGATTTCAAATTCAGTTCAAAAATATTGGCCACCTCTAAGATTATAATAATAGCAAGGGTTTTCTTATTACACACCCAAAAAAGGGCAACTGTAGCAGAATAAATGTGTTTTTCCAAAGCCAGACCTTTCTGGGTTATTCCCTCTGTTACAGCTTTTTATGAGGGACAGAAATCAATACCTGACTCCTTCAATGGTCAGAGATGTTGCAGCAATGTTGGTGGAGATCACGCATTTTCTGATGCCTCTGGGAGCTGGCAGAAATATCCTTTTCTGTTGATCTAAAATAACAGGAAAAAAAATTAAAAATTTAAAAAGTGAGGTCATCTGGACTTTCAGCTACTCAATATCCATTTCCTAACTGAGGATTTTGAAGTCATCTCCAGAAGGCTGAAATTTGATTTAGCTTATGATGACCACAAAAAAAAAAAACAAAACAAAACAAAAAAAAAACAACAAAAAACCACCCCAAAGCACCACAGCACTGTAACTAAGGGGTTCATTAACACCCTTTTCCCAACCCAGACAGAAAATCTGACCAGGATAATGTTTGTAACAATCCTTCCAGTGAGGATTGATGTGCTGCAGTGACATTTTGAGCTCTGACCTGTGGACATGGAGCCATAGAGGGGCAGGATGAGGAGCCCCTCCACAGCCTGGTCGTGCACCTCGTAGCGGTAATCGATGGATTCTGCTTTCTTGAAAAGCAAATCACAAGCTCTTTCTATCTCATTCTGGCCTAAAAGACACACAAGACCATTCAAAGGACATCATCAGCTGCAATTCTGCCTTCCTGGTTTGCAGCATCTTTTAAAAAGGTTGTTTGGTTAATATGCAGAGCTGCTGCATGTTAACTTATCATTAAATTAAGGAATTAACGAGGGGGGGGTTAGGTGGCATCCACAGGGCCTCTCACCAAGGATTTTCCTTAAAAGATATTCAAGGGCCTGGCCCAGCATTGATGTAGCATTTTACAGCTAAAATAATTCTCCCTCCATGAATTAACAACACAGAGTCAATCTGGTTATTCCTAAAATGTTCTGAAAACAACAATTTCACAGGACTTTGTGCATCAACCTGCACCTTTCCCTTCTCCCTGCTCTGGGAGAAATCAAACTGGCTTTGGAAGCTTTTCTGCTTTATTAGCAATGCCAGGATTCACCTGGAGTATCCAAGAAAATTCTTACCTGTGAGGAAAACCAGGATGTCACCTTCTGGTTCATTCAGGTGAACATCCAGGGCGACCTTCACAGCCTGGAACAAACAACAAACAAACCAAAAAAAAAGTTGAAATCCCATTTAATTCTTTCTAGGACTCATCACACTAAGGACTCCTCCCTTATTTCCTGCAGAGATGCTGAGAACACAACACAGCAGCTCATTCTTGTGACTTCTCCCCCCAAAATATCACCCTAAAAACAGAGAGAAACCAAACCAAGCCAGACCTCTGTGACATAGGCAGAGCTGCCCACATCTCTGGGGCTCAGCAGGTTGCAGAAAATCTCCTTGACAGGGAAACTTCTCCCTGGAATGTTCAGCACTGAGCAGTGCCCAAAGAATTCGGAGAGCTTTTCCACCTCCAGGGTGGCTGACATCACCACCACCTTCATGTCTGTCCTCCTGCCTTCTGGCTGCTTCTGCAGGAACAATTTCTTCAGCAAACCAAATAAAATATCCTAGCAGAAAAAAAAACCAGAAACAGCTGGTGTTAATAGCCTGGTTTTGTTAGAGGAGCCTGACAAACTTGGAAGTTGGATGATTTTATCCCATTGATACAGTGCAAATCACAAATTCCAGGTCTAAGCTGGAATACTCTAAATGAAATATTCATTTGCCCTGGACATTTTGGTTGCTAGAGTTTAATGAAATTTTTAACCCGCCCTTCTCAGCACCAACATAACTTAAAACTCCTTTATTTTTCATTTTTATACACTCTTGGTCAAGTCATTTGTGAGAGTTACCTCAAACCCATTTTTCATCCCATTTTCCAGCCTGTGTGTGCACCCTTCTTTGTTTTTATTTATTACCACGACCTCAGCAAATTTATTTTCTTCTGAGCTGCTCTGAATTACAAACCTGCTCCTTCCACCACTTCAGCTCAGTTATTTGCAATACCCTCAGATGGCTGAGGGCAAACTGGGATTTAGGAAATTTTCCTTTTTCCCAGCTGGACTGGGAGGTTGTTTGCTGGAGCAGGAGTTTGTCTGACACACAGCACAACCTCCTGAGGTCTCAGTGACTTCAATGTCCCTTTGCTGGCCACAGAAGGGTCAGGGTGACCTTTCAAAGTTTTTGGGACTCAGGTCTAGATGCTTACATGGACCCAAAAGCCATAATCTCTCTGCACAGTCAGATACACACCCTAAAAATCACTGGGCCTTAGGGCAAGAGAGGGGTTTTGGCTTTTATTTGTGTATTTTGTGTTAGTTTGTTTTTCAAATTATTATTCTACAAAGTTTTATGTTCTGGCTTCAAACTCCTGGAAATTTTGGGAGAGTATTCAACAGCCAGCAAAGTTTTAACTGCATTTAAAAGCAACAAGCACAACAAACTCCATTTCTCATTTTCAACTTACGCAGCACGGACTAAACAAAGCAGCAGCTCTGTGCTCTTAGGACAGCAAAAGGATCAAGCACATGCATGGAAAATCAGCCAGAAAGTCAAAACTCCTGGGGATCATGCTGAAGTGAAAGAAAAGCACAAACAGAGCACAGAAAAGGAGGAACAGTGACCCAAAAAGCAGACACAAGGTGACACTCACAGTGCTCAGGCTCCTCTCGTGGGCTTCATCCAGAATGATGATGCTGTACTTGCTGAGCAGGGGGTCGGTGAGGATCTGCCTCAGCAGGCACCCATCAGTCATGTACCTGATGGCAGTGTCCTGCAAGGGCCAGGTGCACATTCAGCTGCCAGCCTGGGCTTTTATCTCAAATCAAACTTTTCTACACAGATCACACACTCGTCCAGCTGCTCACGCAGCACAGTCTGGCAGCGTTTCACCTGCAAGGGACCCAAAAAACTTCCCCAAAAACAAATCACAGGACACGAAGAGCTGGGACAGAAAATTCCCAAAGCTCTGAGGCCGCCCAGCCTCAGTGACCCCCCAGTGTGAAAAACATTTTTACTGTTCTGGTAAAATTTAAAAGGTTTAATAAAAAGATAATAGGAGATATATATATATATATATAAATTAAAGGGTTACAATGGTTGGGTGTTTGGCAAGTTGCTAAGAGTATATGGTTGTTCTGGGAATGCTTTTTTAAATATACTTTACAATATATTAACTTGTTGTATATGTATAGATTTTTATGTATAGTTAAAAATTTTTGGGAACTATTTAATATGGTTATTTTTTGAGTTTGCTTTTTCAGAGTATGCGTTTTAATTATTTTTCTATTACTTTTTAATTTGGGTGGTGGTTTTGGCTTTTTGTAGTTGGTGAGTGTTGGTAATTGTGTTAGTTGCAGGGTTTTTATTACACATTCACAGCTTGCCATTTTAACTAAGTGGGTACTTTTTTTTTAGGTATACTATTTTTAAAAAACCTCATATTAGCTGTAGGGTTTTTATTACACATTCACAGCTTGCCATTTTAATCAAGTGGGTACTTTAAGCATACTATTTTAAAAAAACCTCACCTTTAATTTTTGCTATTAGAAGAAAAAAAACCCACTTACACAGCACATCAATTTAACCACTACACATACAAGATTTATCTTAACATCTACAAAAAGCCACCAGGGCGATGTGCAGGGCCCCACCTCGGAGGTGCAGTCATCAAACCGGACCTGGTATCCCACCAGAGCCCCCAGCTCAGAGCCCATCTCCTCGGCCACCCTCTGTGCCACCGACACGGTGGCCACGCGCCGCGGCTGCGTCACCCCGATGGCTCCGTGCTCGGCCAGCCCTGGGGGGGAACACACAATGGTCATTAAAAATGTGAAAAACACGTTTTGGTGAAATTTAAAGGGTTTAATAAAAATAGGTTAAAGGGTTAAAAGGGGCTGGGAATGTTTCTTTAAATAGGTTTTATAATAAATCAACTTGTTGCATATTTATAGTTCTTTATGACTAGTTTAACTTTTTTTGAGAACTTTTTGTGAGCATGGCTGCTCTTTGGGTCTGCCTTTTTAGAGCATAAATGTTTCTTGGCTTGTGGTTTTAATTTTCTTCTTATTATTGTTTAATTTGGGTGGTGGTCTTGGCTTTTGGCAGCCAGTGTTGATAACTGTTGTGTCAGCTGCAGGGTTTCCATCACACATTTACAGGCTGTTATTTCAACTAAACAGGTAGTTTAAGCAGACTATCTCTAAAAAACTTAATTTTTGCTATTAGAAAAAAACTTATATTCATACAGAAAAGCTATTTTAACATGATACACATAGCATTTATCCCAATAGTTGTGAAAAAGCCAACAATATATCATGCTCTCATAACAAAGATCATCTCATCCCACCCCCTCTTGGGACACCTGCCACTAGCTCTAAATCTCAGGTTGCTCTAAATCTTGTCCAGCTTTGGACACTTGCAGGGATGGGGAACATTCCCTAGGCAATCCCATCCTCAGGCACAATTCCTTCCCAACACCCATCTAACCCTGCTCTTTGCAGTGGGAAGCCATTCCCTGTGTCCCCTCACTCCAAACTCCTGCGAGGGGCTCTAACATCACCCCTGGAGCTTTCTCCAGGCTGAAACACCTCCAGTGACTGCGGGACGAACCGAGCTGTGCCGCTCCAGGTCACTTTATAACATGTACACATGGTCAGTTTGGGGTTTTTATTTACAATATTTAATCAAGCCACACCTCTGACCACAGCCCAGCCCGAAGCTGCGTCACCCGCGAGGGGACAGGGGGACTCTAAACTCAAGGAGTTTATCGGTGCTTGCGCCCCACCTCCGCAGCCCGCGGACGGGGAGGTTCCTTTACCTGCCTCGTAGAGGTACCTGGGCAGCTGCGTGCTTTTACCGCTGCCCGTCTCGCCGGTGACGATGAGGAAGGGCCGCTCCCGCACGGCCTCCACCAGCTGGCGGCGGGAGCGGCGGATGGGCAGGGCGGGCCCGTCCATGGGGGCTCACCTGCCTCACCTGCGGCCCCGCCCACGTGCGCACCTGGCGGGAAAACCGCGCGGGAAACCCGCGGGAACCCCGCGCGCGCCCCCNCCCCGCCCCAAGCCCCCGCCTCCTGGTTAAGCCACGCTCCCTCTGTTTCCCGCCTCCCCGTTAGGCCACGCCCCCTCTGCTCCCCTCACGGCTCCTCAGAGTGACGGAATCGCCCGGAAAATCACAAAAATCACAAAATTTCAAAATGCGAAAGGTTGGAAGGACCTCGAAATCAATGGGCGGGGAAAACTCCCACCAGAGCAGGCTGCTCAGATGTATTTCGTGACAAAACTTGACCCTTGAGTCCACACATGAATGTCCTGATGGAGTGGCCCTGATTAGAAAGAACATACCTTGCCACATGTTTTAAAATCTAAAGGACAAGAAACGATCTCGATTTCTGTCATAAATCAGAGTAATATTTTCTTTCCATAGGTCACCTAAGTGCCATATTGTGTTACGTTAGATGATACACAATACTGAAGAAAACACAATTGTACGTGTATAGAAAATAATAAAATATTGATAAACATACCTGCTGCACCAAAACCTCTTACTTAAGAGAGAAGAAGTTCTTTAATGTTTGATCTTTTTATACTTTCAAGCCTAATTAACAAGAGACGAGATGCAATCTTTGAAACAGCAGCCAACAAGTTCTAAGGGATAAATTACTTATTAGGATTTTAAAAGTTTAGGGCTGGACATGCTTCAACAATCTCAGACCTAGGGGCACGTTAACAAAACTGTGGAAAATAAAGATACCCTCTGGTAGTGGACACAAAAAAATGCAGAATTTATGGGACATCGGGCAGAACTCCCAAGATACAGAAGAAACATAAACCCAACTCAGCTCCAAGTGGGTAAAAGGTAAAAAAGGATTAAAGGTAATTCTGGTAATTCTGTGACCAAGAAACCCACTGGCCCGAAAGAAGAGAGAGACTCAGCGTGGCACTAATTAGCATCAGAAGCAAATCATTAACCAACAGAAGATGGAATACTCATTAACAAGTGGACTGTGTGACACTAATTCCTTTGCTTGCTAAAATGTGTAAATAATAAAATTGGTAGTTGGGGTGTCTGATGTGTGAGATTCACCCAAGCTTGGCAAGGCTAAAATAAATAATTGATGATTTCTGGAATGTGCAGTTATCATTGCCTTGCTGCACTCTGGGTGACAAATCTGATTTTTAAGGAATAACCCAAAACTCCACAAATGAACGTTTTCAGTGCTGGCTCTGCAGCACCATCTGTGAATTCACAGCAGACCTGAAGGTGGCAAGCTCTGAACGCTGAACACAAACCAGCTGCACTCCAGCTCCTGTTTTCCCCAAATCACGATTTTTGTGGTGTGTTTTACCCCTAGCTCAGTGTTTGCTCCCCTCTGTTTCACCCTCCTTAGGCTCTGTCAGCGAAAAGAATCCCACAGTGAATTTGGTGTCACACCAGGAGCAAATTCAGGCCACCCACTGAGTCTGGTTATCCCAAATTCCCTCAATTTTTGCCTCTGGCACAATAGGAAAAATATTTCCCCACTAGGAACACACACTCTGGGGCTTGGAAGATATTCCATCAGTGCCCAGCATTGCCACCTTCAGCTGTGTCTAACCTACAAATAATTGTTTAATCTGCCAACAACCTGGCATTGCAAAAATCCCACAATGAGCTGGTTTGCAACAATCTGACAAAAAATAGTGGAATGTGCCAATAGACTATGTTGGTACACCCCTTTATGGAAAATATCATATTTGTTGCCTCACCATTTACTTATTTCGTGTTGCCACTGTTAATTTGCAATTAATGGTGATCACATACACATTTGAAACTTCAAACACACCCTCATTTAATTTCATTTTTTTCCAAAAAGTATTAAATGGTTTTATAGACACACATTTATGCACACACACTTGCAGTCTGCAGGATTTTATTTAAATCACATCCTCCTTTTGCCAGACATAGGGCTAGGTAAGGTTTTTCAATTCTCCTTTATTTTTTTTTTGTCCTCCCAGCCTGGGAATACCAGATTTGGTTTTAATCAACCCCTTTGCAGTCTTGAACTTTGTCCTCCTGGAATAAATGCCATTCATTTAAGGATTTCCCTCTAATAAACATTAATGAACCACGCTTTACAATTCCCCTGTGATCTTATCTCAGTTTCACAGATGGGGAAAACAGAAACAAATTAAGGGGTCTGCACACACCACAAATCAAAGGCAGGGCTGGGGGAAGAACCCAGGAATCCCAGCACAATTCCCTGCTCCAATAAGTGAGAAAAGTGCTCCTGTCCCTGCAGCTGCTCTGGCAGCATTGTTACCTCCAGCCCATCCAGGAAAACTCAAATTGCTCCTTTCCTGAGCTTTAACTCCCCAAAAAACTGCAAATTCTGTGAGGTGAGAGAGCTTCCTCTGCTGGATTATCCCTCTTTATTCCCTTCTCAGCAGAGGATCTCTTTTCTGATCAGCACAGATCTGGCAGAATGTGGGCAATGTTCCAGTCCCTCCATCTTTCCCAGAAGAGAGGAATTCTCATCTCCTAGCTCTGGACAATGATGTCCATTCCACATGCCTGTGAAGAAAACCCACATTTATTAATTACACCCAGCAAGCAAAGACAGGTAATTGCCTTGTGCCTGGAATCTCTGAATAGGGCCACTTTTCTAAAGAACAATCCCTGAGCTGTGATTTCAGCAGAGACAGAAGAAACCAATGTTCCCTGCAAGCTGCACTCCTGTCAGACACCCAGCAGTTCTTCTGACAGCCGGGATTTTTTGTGGCACTGGCTGTGAGTCATTATTGAAGGAGTGTTATTCTTAAAAGAGAGGAAGAGTGCTGGAGAAAGGAGGTGTTAGACAGGAAAAAACCCAAACCCCTTTCACACCCCCATCTGCTGTCTTACAGTGCCTTGCTACCAAACATTTACAAATTGACAAGTTTTATTGCAAATCCTGCTCAGCTTGTTAAAAATTGCTTATTTTTGAAGTCAGAATCAGACATTTAGCCTTTCTCCCCTACAATGAATATATTTTCCTTGTGTTTAGCTCCATGGAAAACAACAATTCCTACGGTGCAGCCTTCTGCCAGGCCAGCCAGGTTATTCCCAACTGCACTCCCAGGTTTCTGCTAAAAAAAGGCTGCAGGAAATACAGCACTGGCAGGAATCTGCGCTGCTTTAGCTTGGTTTGTTCTGCAGGTGGGCAGTGTCCAGCCAGATCCAAGCTGGGAATTGCTCTGGTGGAATAAAATATTTTTGTGCTGGGAAGGGATTTGCAGTTCTCTTGCCCATCTCAGCTGTGGCGCTGAGAAGCTCCTCAGCCAGATCTGGCTGAGCTGTGGCACAAAGGGTGACAAAAGTGCCACAGCAGCTGCTCATTCTCTTGTTTTTGGCCACACAGCCCTGCCCAGCTCACCCCAAAGCTGACCCCATTCCTTCCCAGCTGCTCTGGAGCTCTGTCTGCCCATGAGTCACAGTCACACACTCAGGTCTCCGTGCCCCAGTTCTGCAAACATTGCTGCACAAAAATCATTGTATTCAGCAGAAGAGACCTGCCATACTCACTGCAGCCTCGACTGAGGTTCTTAAAGCCCTGTTTTCTCTTTAAAGTTGGTCCAGGAAATGATTTTGTCAATTTGCCCCCCTCACATGTATGCTTGCATCACCCTTCTTAAATTTAACTCCAGTGTCAGATCTGCAGCTGTTTCCGAGGCCACATCCATGAATGATTGCTGCTCCTGCCAGGTGCAAGCCTGAATAAAAAGGTCATGGGCTGGGGAGAGGATTAAGCTTTGGCTCAGCTGTTTGCATTCTCACACAGAGCACGGTCTGTCCATCCATCTGTCTGTCAGCCCTCACACACCATCCAGACAGGTGAGGAGCTGGATGTTGGAAACAATTCAGTGACGCTCGCTCAGAGCCCCTACACCGTGTCTGCGGTTTAAAAAAAGCTCCCCCAGCAATCCTCCGAGCAGCCCTTGCATCAGTGAAATGATCTGTGCAGAAATATCAATGCAGAATGACATGGGAACAGTCTCCCTGGAGACTGGGGTAGGGCAGATTGGAGAATACCTAAATCTCTAAACGGTGTCTGAGATTTTCATGCTAAATTGGAACATTTTTTTCCTTCCCACGCTTACCTTAGGAGATGAAGGAAGGAGCTTATGGGCACTTAGCACATACACTGAGAGCAGGCAGGAAAAAAAAAATCCACATCCATCTCCCTGCATCTCCCCCTGATTTAAGGCCTTTTGTGCCTGCAGCAGTGAAAGTTGTTGGCTTTTCTAAGACCTTCTCACGCTTGCACTTCTGTTACAGCCCATGGGAGGCTTCTAATCTATTTCTGTATATTAGACATCCTTCCTCTTCTGACTTCCTCATCAAATGTGCAAAACAATCAATAATTCACTTAGGCCCTACATTCCCATTAGAGTGTGCCATGGCTGTGATTTAAATATTTTTCTGTGACTGCAGAATGAGCAGATATCCTAAACTGCCCTGGAAATGCCCTCTTACATGTGACAGCACCTCCTGCCACTCAAAGCAGTTTTATTTCTCCAGCTGTTAAATGTAGGACAAAATACTACTCTTTTGTTCTATATTAAGACCATGGAATAACAGCAGCTGACTTCCCAGCCTCTGTCCTCATGGAGGGGAATGCAGGATGAAGAATTAACCCCTGGCATAAGCTTTTCTCCTGCTAAGTCAATAAGAAAAGCCAGATCTCCTTGATGCTCTCCTGCACCAGATAAAAAACTGGAGTTGAGGAGCTGGGAGTTGCCTTCCTCCCCTTTCCTGGCCCTCACCACGTTCTGTAGCTCCAGGCTCACCTGGGATTTCCTTCCACAGCCTTGTTTGGAAGAACCTGAGGCTTGTGTAGCTAAATTGAGGATAAAAAAGCAGATTGGAACCCTCCTTACCTTTACCACTGATGCTGTCACACCTCCCAGGAATGAACTCACCCCTTACACCCCTCTGGCTCAGCTGGGTTTGGAGGGGAGGGCTGAGCTCCAGGAGATCAAGGGAGTTGACCAAAGCTCCAGGAGTCACAGAGGATGTCCAGAGTGACTAGCGACAAGTGACAAGTGCCACATCCCCCACCCAACAAGTCCTAAAACTTCTGACCAGTGACAGCCACTGGGACACAGCCTATCAGACCCCAAAACCCTCCTCATATTTTATCTGGGAACCTTCAACCTCTCCCACTTCTCCCTGTCCCTGTGTTTAATCTTTCAGTATCATCAGCTCTGCATATCCACAGCATCCAGCAGTGAGGGCAGAGCATGGGCTTGCAGCACTGCTAATGACTTCACTTCTTCCACCAGCTCTGGAAAAAAAACGCAAACAAACCCAAATCCCCGCTCCTGCATAATTGTGGCTCTGTTATTCATGGATCTTAAATGTACTCCTTCATGAATTTTAATGTGTGGTCCATTTTCTTCCCACTAATCCTACATTAGGCTGGTTTATAGAATGAACATTTGCCCTCCTTTGCTTTTGATTTTCCAGCAGCACCGTGGCTGCCTGTCCCCAGGCTCTGCCCTTGTCTCAGCTGGGCTGGCACTGAACTCTACCAACATGAAAGTGTTTTCTTATCAGATGCTCCTGCTCTGTGCATCCCTGGCAGGAGCAGCAGGGTGGCAGCCTGGGAACAGCAGCTCTTTATTTTGCCCACGGGTTTGGCAATCTCGTGGGGTGAGTATGAGCTGTGCTGTTTGAGGCAACGCCTCGAGTCTTTAGCACCAGGCTTTTATAAATCCCTTTTTTCCCAGCTAAAACCGTCTCCACAAGTCATCAGGAAGGAGTGAAAGCCTTTCAGGAAATCCTCCTTTCCAAGGAATTCCTGATGAGTGGCACAAGAGCAAACCACAGACAGTTCCACACCACCACAAGCTCTGGGGTGCTGAGCAGCCTTATTTTAAATAATAATGGTTAAATTAAAAATGATAATGGTTAAAAACCAGACAGGACCATGAGATACTCTCATATGCAGTTTGAGCCTGTTCTTTCACTACTAAATTTAATAATTTGTTCAGCTGAAGTGATGTTTCCAAAGGGAAGATGCCCAGACTCAGTTTGGATAGAGGAAGCCACCATTTCCCCTGGAAAGCATCCCTGAGGATTCATTCTGCCCTGAGGAGTGGAGTCTACAACAAACTGAGGCAAGACGCTGTGTTTGTGTTAAATTGCCAAGAACATCTCAAACCAGCCCTTCCATGTGTCTCATAGAACCCTTATTAGATGATAGAGAAATATTGTACAGTTCTCAGTTCTAACCTTCTAAAAATACGAGACCTTTGATATATAAATGCATTTTGAGGACCTGGCTGGCGCTGACTATGAATGTTCCCAATTGCTTTAATTCCACACCACTTACAGAACTCAGTAATGTTTATTTTTCTAAGATATCCAGAACATGTTCTAAGGATTGCAACCCCGGGGACAGTGTGTGCCAGCAGAGGCAGGAGTGAATGGGGCTGGAAATCTGATTTGATTTAAACAACGCTGACCTGATGAGAAGCGAGGAGTCCAAACCAAGCCTGCAAATCCCATCTGTTTCTTATTCCTATTATGGCTGAGCTAAAACCCTAAATCCACACAGCTCTGAGCTTTGAAGCCAAATTTTGCAGCTTGAGTCCATTACTAGCAAATGATGACTGCTAGCCCAGCTCCTTAAATTGAAGGCTGGGGTTTGTAACAATATTAAACGAAGGAGATGCATTGCAGGGTGACTAACAGCTAATCTGGGAAGGCACTTGGAGACAGAAATGCACGGATTGGTGAATAAATTGGCCCACCTCTTTGTTGCCCATAAAATTATTATCAAAACACTCGTGGTTAATGGTGTTCTGAGGGTTAACTGATGTTTGAGAACCCCTCTGATGCTCCTCAGCTGTTGGGAGCTAATAAAACCCTGCACTAACTCTCTTAGTTATTGTGTTAATTTACAGTTTTTGCTGGGTTTTTTTTTT